>PGFX01003147.1:0-12386 GCA_003612995.1 Prototheca bovis | reverse complement strand
CGCGCCCCCCCCCCCCCCGCGTCCTCGTCTCCGCTGGCGCCCCCCTCGAAGCGCGCGCGCCCGGCGACGTCGTCGCTGGCCACGACGGCGCCGGCCTCGCTGCCGTCGCCAAGCTTTGGCGGCGCGGGCGAGGCGGCGCCCGCGGGCGTCCCGCCGCGCGCCTCGTCGCTGCTGGCGCCCTCGGGCCTTGCCAGCTCGCCGTGGGGCGCGGGAGGGGGGCTCGACGCCGCCACACGCGCCGCGCTCGCCGCCGCCTCGGTGCCCTCGCCGCCGGAATCCGAGGACGAGGAGGACGAGGCCGAGGAGGGCGAAGTGCGCGGGGAGGAGTCGAGCGAGGAGGCGAACACGGACAGAGAGGAGGCGGGAAGGGGGGACAAGGAGGACGCGGCGCCGCACGCCGGAGGAGAGGGCGCCGCGGGCGGCGACGCGTCGACCCGCCTCTCAGCCGTCGACTCGGCCGCGGCGCCGGCCGCGCGCGGCCGTAGGAAGCGCGCGCGCGACGCGCCGCGCGTGCGCTTTGCCAACGGCGCAGAGATCACGCGCGTGCGGTGGTTTTTCAGGGACGAACCGCCCTCGGCCGCGGCGAGCGACCCCGCGGCGCTCGCGCCGGGCCAGGACCCGGACCGCGCCGCCGCGGCGCCGGGAAGGCCCGGCGCGCCGCCCCGCCCACCGGGCGCTCCGCCTGGCGGACCGGACGGCTTTGGCTTTGGCGCTCCCGGCGCCCCGCCTGCGCTCGGCCCAGCGCCGCCGTACGGCCACGCGGACGGCCCCACGCCCACGCCGCCCGGGTTTTGGGACGCCGCGCGCCGCGAGCACCTCTCCGAGGCGGCCGCGCTGCGCGCGCGCCGAGCGTCCCTGGCCGAGCACAGATCCGAGGCGGATGGACGTGGTCTCGTCGGCCCCTGGGGCGCGGCGGGCGCCGGCGCGCCGTCGCCCGCGCAGCGCGACCTCGACGAGCGGCTGCGCTGCCGCGCGGAGGCCGCGCGCGCGCGTCTGTCGTTCATGGCGCCGACGGTGGGGTGGCCCTCGCCGGTGCCGGACGCGGCCTTCCCAGACGCCGACCGCCCGGGCGTGCAGGACGCCACGCGGCCGCGTCTGGACGCGCCCTGGCGCGACCACCCCGAACCCGCGACGGAGCCGCTCACGCCCGAAGACCGAGGCGAGGGCTGGGAGCGCGCACCCGTGCCCGTCGTGCCCCGCGTGCCGCCCCTGGCTGCCGCCTCGGCCCCAGCGGACCAGGGATCGCCGCAGGCCTCCGCGGCGCCGGCGGGAAGCGGAGCGGCGCCCACCGCAGATTTCTACGACCCGCTCGCCGTTGCGCCCGTCGGAGACCGACCCGCGCAGGGACCCACCCCCTGGAGCGCTTCGCCTGCCGTGCCGGGCCCTCCGCCTTCCTCGGTGGCCTTGCCTCCGCAGGCCGCCGGCCTGCCCGCGTCCGCTGCCCAGCCGTCGGTCTCCGGGCGGTCGCGGTGGGAGCAGACGCCTGCGCCCCCGGCGCGGGCGCCCGCAGGCGCCTGGGGCCCAGACCCGGCGCCTCAGCGGGGTCCACCAGCGCACATCGGGCAGCGACAGCAACAGCAGCAGCAGCAGCCGCCGCCGCTGCCGCCGCCGCAGCAGCCGCAGCCGTATGGCGCTCCGCCACGGCGCGTGGAGGGTCCGCCGCAGCAGCAGTACCCGCACCAGGGGGGGCCGGGGGGGGCCTACGGTGCTCCGCCTACCTCCGGGGCCGGCCCCACGGCGCCCTACGACGCGCCCCCGACAGGCGGGCTGGGCCCGGCACCCTACAACGCCGGTCCTGCCTTTTCCGGCTTGGGGCCGCGCGGTGGCTCCGGCCGATGGGAGCAGGGCGACCAGCAGGGACAGATGCAGGGACAGCCCCCCCCGGGGGGGCAGTACGGGATCCCATCTCCGCAGCAGCAGCAGCAGCAGCAGCAGCAGCAACAACATCAGCAGCAACAGCAGCAACAGCAGTACGCACCTGTTTCGCAGCACCAGGGCTGGGGCGATCGTGGGGGTGCTCCGGGTGGGCCTCGGGGGGGATGGACCGAGCCAGGCTCGAGCGCGGGCCTGGCGCAGATGCACCCCAACGGGCGCCTTCCGCACGGCATGCAGCCGCCGCCGCCGTACACGCACCAGCAGGGCAACGGCCCGGCGGGTCCCGGCGGCAACGCGTACCCGCAGGGCAACGGCCCGGCGGGTCCCGGCGGCAATGCGTACCAGGGTGGCGCCCCCCAGCAGGGCCTGGGCCAGTTTGGTCCGCCCCAGGGCATGGGGCCGCAGCAGGGCTCGCAGGGCCCCGGGCCGTATGGAATGCAGCAGCAGCAGCAGCAGCAGCAGCAGCAACAACAGCAAGGTCCACTTGCTCCGCCGCAGCAGCAACCGCCGTTCGGGAACGGGCCAGGCGGCCTCGCACCGCAGGGCGGTCGGTACCCGATGCCGCCCCAGCAGGGCGCCGGCGGGCCTGGGTTTGGCCAAGGCGGCCCGGGTCCGGGTGGGCGGTTCCCCCCGGGCCCCAGCGGGCCCGGATTTGGCGGTCCGGGCGGTGGGTTTCCCGGCGGCGGGAGCAATGGCATGCTGCCTCCTCCGGGCGCGCCCGGCGGTCGGCACCGCCCGGCGCGCGTGCACGACTTGCTGTGCCGCTTCTTCAGCACGCCGGGCGGGTGCAAGAATGGCGACATGTGCAAATTTGCCCACCCCGGCGACGCGCGCCCGGCCCGCCCGGGCGACCCCAACCGCGCGTTTGGCGGGAACAAGCGCGGCGCCAAGCCGCACGTCCGCGTCAACGCTTACGCGGATGGATGAACGACCGGGGAGGACCGAGGGGCAAGGCTGACGCGCCAGGGATTCGCGCGAGGCAAACCCGAGACGAACTCGGGATGAGCCCGAGGCGAGCCCGAGGCGCGCTCACCGACGGCTCGACGGAGCGCTCACGCTTCTCGCACCCTAGGCTTTGAAGACGGCACCTACGCTCTACATCGCGCCGCATGTTTCGCCACAATCCCGCCGATTCCGCGCCTCGCCTCGCCGCGCTCCGCGCCACCGCCCCGTCGACTCCTCACCTCGCGGTCATACCCCACCTTCTCCTCCCCCCCTCCCCCCCGCTTTCCCGCCTTCCCAGAGGCAGCCTCGGCACCTTTTGTCTCCCACCATTGCTTTCGCTTCGTTTCCCTTGAGCTGCATCGTCGCAGCACGCCCTTCCTCCCCTCTTCTCATGCGGTGTCGCGACCCCTCTCCTCGCACAAGCGCCCACCTCCCTCTCCGCCCTCTCTCTGCGCACCCGCGCCCCCTGCGCCGCCGCTTCTCCTCTTCTTTCCCTCTCGTCCCATAAACCCTCCCACATCGCCGCGCGCGGCCCACCTTGGCCCCCCCCCACGAGCCTTTCGGGGACAGGCGCGTGCGCGCGAATGGGCACCGCCCATCCCAAGGGCTCTCCCCCCTCCCCCCCCTCGCCAACATGCACTCCCTCCGCGCTCACTCTTCCTTTTCTCGTCTCTCCCCCCTCTCCTTCCGTCCATTCGTTGCTTCCCACTCTCCTTCCACGCACGCATCACATCCCCCCCCCCCCCCCGTTTCCTCTTCTTCTTTCCGTCCATTCTTTATATTGCCTCCATCGCCTCCTACCATCCCTCCTTTTTTTGTGCCTCGCCGCTCCCCTTTTCGCTCCCGGCTGTCGACGCGACGTCTGTTCCGGCCGCGTCTCTGCAACGCACAGCACTGTCCGGACTGACCGCCGCGAGGGGCTGCGTGCGGAGAGCGATAAAAGGAACGACGTTGCCGGCGCGGCGCGAAGGGAGGAGAAGAAGGGAGGGGGGGGGGAAGCAGGGAAAGGGGGGAGATGCTCGCAGGCGGGGGGAAGGGGGGCGCCGGAACCCAGGGAGGGACGACAACACCGTACGAGGGGGAGGCGGGACGCGCGCGTAAAACGAAAGGGGCGCGAGAGCAAACACAGAGCACAGAGAAGAGAATGAGTTGGGAAATCGACAATGCTGTAACAAAGCCGTCGCAGAGCAAGGTAGCGGCAGAAAGGGTCGTGTTGGAGGGAGAAAGGTCGGCACGGGAATGATGGTGACGACGTGCGATCGCGCCGGCTCTGAAATCGTAGCGATTCGGAACACGATCGTCAGCATCAACATCAGCATCAAGAGCGGCAGCAGCAGCAGCGGCGGCAGCAGTAGCGGTGGCAGCGGCAGCAGAAGCACGACCATCACGAACCGATCCAGCAGCATAACCGTGGGCACTACCACCGCCGTCACCAGCGTCATCCGCATCGCCGTCTCTGCCATCGATCGGGATTAGAGTTCCCAGACGTCGAGCGAGTTGTCGTAGAACGAGCACGAGGCGAGGACGCTGCCCCGCAGCCCAACCCGGCGTCCTTCGGCAATCTCCGCGCGCGTTTCTCTCTTCCAGTCGATCCCGTACGCGAGCGACTTTTGGCGCGGGTAGTACGCCAGGTCGCCGACGGAGACGTCGCGGCGCGCCCCTGCCCCCTCCCCCCGGCCTTCGGAGCCCTCCCATGCGACCTCTACGCCCGCGATCGCCTGCCCGGCCTGCATGCACGCCAGCGCGAGCCACCACGTCTCGCGCGACGCATCCGCAGACGCCATTCCTCCGGCCGCCTCCCTCGCCGACGCGTCCCCGCTCGCTGCCGCCCCCGCCTTCCACCGCGCCCTCCAGACGCCGCCTCCGTCGGCCCAGCCCTCTGCGAGCGGCGTGCGGAGCGAGCGGGCGTCGAAGATGCGAACGCGCTCGTCGTACGACCCGACGGCGAGCAGGTGCTCGACGACGGGATGCGGCGCGATGCACGTGACACCCGCGGAAAAGACGCGCGAGTTTCGCGCCACGGGGGCGTCCAGCCCGGCGCGGTCGTCCCACCGAAACAGGGCCGCGTCGTCCCCGCCGGACCAGAGGTCGTGAGCCGAAAAGCCGCACGAAGCGGCCCACGCCTCTAGGGAGTGCGCGCATCGTGTCGAACAGACCACGGACAATGCGTGAGAGAAGGAGGAGGGCGAGGCGCCAGAGAGAGAGGGAGCCGGCCCCTCTTTCTTCGACGCCCCACCCTCTGCAAACCGAAGCACCGCCAGACCGCCTTCGGAGGTGCTGGCGACGAGGCGGTCGGGGTCGTGGCGACACCAGTCTACGCAGCATGCCAGCACGGACGCATCAGAGCCCAGCGGAGTGGACGCGTACAGTTCCTTCCAGCCGCCCGCCTCGCCCTCCTCCCGACGCGCCGGCACCCGGGCACCCGGCACGCCGTAGACGCGGACGGTGCCGTCCGTGAGCGCCGCCGCGAGGCGCGAGGCGCGCGACGAACCCGGAGGCGCCCAGCAGGCCTCGAAGACGCCGCATGGCAGAGAGAGCGACGGAAGAGGCTCCAGGTGACCTCGCGGGGCCTCGGCGGCGCCGGAGCGCCTCGACGCGTCAGAGGGAGCGCCTGCGAGACCCTCCGCGCCGCGCTCCGATTTCCGGGAAAACCGCCAGGCGTGGAGAGATCCGATGCGCGTGCCGCTCTCGGGGAGCAGCTGGTACGTGCCAGCAACCAGGAGGTCCTCGTCTCCGGGCGTGGGGCACCAGAGGCAGACGTCCGTGTTCTCGGAGAGCGAGAGCGCCTCGAGCGTCGAAGACGGTCGAGACATCCTCGCTCGGTGAGCCTGCCGGGAGAAGCGAGGGGAGGAAGGAGCGGGGCGCGATCAACGACGCCGAAGGACCCGAGCAGCTAGCCCGCAAAACACCAGAGCGTTCGACGCGGCCTTTGCGGGCCCCGGCGGCGCGCCCGGCGCACGCGTTCGCTCCCCCTTCTCGATCCGAACCTTCCGTTCCGCCTCTCCTCGCTCGCAGCCGGTCCCGGCCGCCCTCCCCCCTCGCGCCTCCGCCCCTCCCCGCCGCACGACGCGTGGCGGCCCCTTTTCCCACCCGTCCCCTCCTTTCCCCCCGTATCCGCCCTCGGCTCCTTCTCCTCGCGGGCCCGCTCCCGTTGCGACACGACGCACCCCGACCGCCAGAAAAAGAGACAAAGACGCCGCTCCAGACCTCAGTCACCCTGCCGACTGAGCTTGCCGCCGTAGCGCGAACGAGCAGTGGCGGCGCCTCCGCCGCGTGACGGGCGTCTTCGTCGCGCCGCGCCGCGTTGCGCGCGCGCCGCCCCGCCGCGGGCGGGCGGGCGCGCGCGCGGGCCGCGAAATACCCAGCTGCGCCGGGCGGTCGCGGCCATCGGAAGACCGCAGCGCCGACGCTGCGCATCCTCGGCCGCGCGTGCAGTCGAAGCGCGCGCGCGATCGCAGAGTCGCTCGAGGTGAGCGCGAGCGAGAGGCGCGCGGGGCGACGACCAGGGAGGTGCGCGCGGGACACGGCACGCGGCACCGGAGCGGGGCGCGCTCGAGCGAGGCGCCGCGCGGCGTTTGACGCCGCGCCGATGAGCCGACCGCTCCCCGACGGGTTTTTAGGACGTCGCCCCGGGGTCCCGCGCGCCGCGATGGCGAGCCCGAGGCGAGAGGCGGAGGCGAGGGGAGCGGGGCGCGGGGCGACAGCGTCGGGCGTGCGGTTGGAAGCGGAGCGAGAGGCGAGGGGGGGGACGCCGACTCCTTTCCGTCGGCGCGGCGTCTTTCTCGGTCGCGTCCCGCCCCCCCGAGAGACCCCCTCGAGCGCTTCTCGCCGACGTTTTTTCCCACGCGCGCGCTTCGCTCGCAGCGCCTTGCGTCGCCCGTCGAAGCGGGCCCTCGGCACTTGCTTGCGCGTTTGCCCCCGCTGCCCGTGTCACCGGCCTCTCTCCTTTTCGGATGGCACGGGCGGGCCGCGGCGGCCGCTCCCGCCCGGCGCCCAAGTCTCCCCGCCTCAAGTGTCCCCGAGCGGGAGACGCGGCAAAGGGCTCCGGACGGATGGGGGGCGGCAAGGGCGGAGACGCGGCGCTGGAGGGGCAGGAGGCGGCAGAGCTCGCCGACGCCGGCATGGGCGGCGGCCTAGGTAGCGGCGCCGAGGAGGGGCCGAGTGGAGGAGGACGGCAAGGCGGCGGTGGAGGAGCTCACGAGCCATCCATCCAGAAGGACGGGGGGGCGGACGAGGACGGGGGGGGAGGCGATCCTGGCAGCCCTCCTCCGCGAGCGGTCGACGGTCGGTCCAGTCGCGCTCTCCCCTCGTCCGACTCTTCGCCCTCGGCGCCGTCGTCGCCCTCTGCAGAAGGCGCGTCAGAGCAGACAGCGTCGGGGGCAAGGGCCGAGATTCGTCCCGAGCGAGGAGGCACCGCGGATCGCGCGGATGGTGGAGGCGTGCGCGAGGGCGCGGGCGGGGAGGAGAGCAGAGATGTGCACGAGGGTGGGGGCGGGGAGGAGAGCAGAAATGTGCACGAGGGCGGGGGCGGGGAGGAGAGCAGAAATGTGCGTGGAGACCCGAAGGGCGCAGGGGAGATGGTGGACGGGGCAGCTCGAGGAACGGGGGGAGAAGGGGGCGCGGAAGCGGCACACGGTGGGCGTGCTGGGCGCAAGCGGGCGGCTCGGACGGTGGGAGGAGAGGATTCGGATTCGGGTGACGGAGAAGTCAGCGCGAGCCCAGGCAAGCGTGGGCGGGTGGAGCAAAAGCGCGAGGAGCTGGCGGAGGAGGGAAAGGCCGCCACGGTCAACGGGAGGAACGGCACGCCAGGTGGTGCCGAGGGTGCGGTGGGGAGCGGACGTGTCATGGCAGCAACGGAGGGGGCGGGGGAGCCGGATGAGACCTCTGGCGTCGCCGCTGCCCCTGGCGCCCCTACAGCCGGAGGCCTCGCGGCTGCCTCCGTTTCCCTTCCCGCCTCTGTCGCTCCGTCTGCCGGCGGCGCGTCTCCCGCCTCTGCCGCTCCGGACATGAATGCTTCGCCTGCCGCTCCCGCTCCTGGCGCCGTTCCAGCTCCCTCTTCCTCCCCGACGGCTCCCCTCCCGCCCTGGCCCGTCTCTCTGGCGTGGACGCCCGAGGACCAGACGATCCTGGAGGTGTGGCTGGAGACGCTGGCTCCTCTCCCGGAGCCCCTCTTCCGCTATGCCGCGATTGCCGTTCAGCTCCCGGGCAAGTCGATTCGCGACGTCGCGCTGCGCGCGCGGTGGACGGCCGAGTGTGCGACGCCGGGCGGCAAGGCTCGTCGCGAGGCCCGCGCGCAGGTGTTGGCTGCCCAGGCGGCTGCGGCCATGGCCGCGCAGGTGCAGCTGCAAGTGCAGCTGCAGCTGCAGGCACAACTTCAGGTGCAAGCGCAGCTGCAGGCGCAGCTGCAGATGCACGCCTACCTCGCGCAGCAGGCGAGGGGCACGGTGGGGGCCAGGGACGGGGGCGCGCTCGCGGCCGCGGCGGGTACCGGAGGCGCCGGGGCCGGAGCTCACCTGGGACGCCTCGGAGGCACCGGGGTCGCACCTCCCCCGGCGCACGCCGGAAACTCCGGTCCCGGGGGCCTCTCAGGGAAAGTTGGAGGCGTCGGCCCGCTGGAGGGGAGTGCAGGGCTGCAACCTCTGTCCGCCACCACGGCTCCAACAGGGACGACACCTGTCGCTCCGCCGTCGGGTGGCCAGGCGGCGCCGCCGAGCAGCTCTGCCCCACCTCCCACCTTCCAGCCCGACGCGGTCGCGACGCCGCCGGCGGACGCGATGGGCGATGCCTCCGCCGCGGGGTAGACGCGGCAGCAAGACCCCGTGCTGTCGGCAAGCCAACGAGCTGCACCGCTGGACGCTCGCTGGGCTGGAGGCCCCGACGCCTCCAGGGTCATTCTTTCATTGCTAAAAGCGCACCCGCTTCCTGTAGCCCACCGACGAGGCTGCGTTCACGAGCACTGGGTAGACCGTTTTTTTCTCCCATCCTTTGCATTTTTTTTCCTCGCACCCCCTGCTCCGCGGGCGCAGCTCCTTCTGTCCCGCCCTCCCGCCCCGCCTCGGTTTTGCAGCGTCTCAAACACACGCCAAAGACGCCCCTCCCCGCTTCCCTTGTCTCCGATCCTTGCCGTGTAATCGCAGAAACGAGCGCGTTCGCCACTGCACGCTCGCCGGAGCAAGTGCATGCCCGGGGTGCGGACCTCCAACTGGGCGCGCGCACAGCCGGAGCGGCGGTCCACTCCGGCACGTGGCGCTTCGCGACCGCCCCTCCGTCGACGGATCGTACTACGCTTGATCCAGGCTTGCTTGAACCGTCGTGTGCAGGGTCGACCGGCGAGGTCGCTACGTCCGAACCGGGGCCGTTGCGGCGCTCGCTCGATGACGCTGCAAAGCGTAGCCGCGAATGCTCGCCAGTAAGCCCCATCGCGACAAGCACGAAACGGTTCGTGACGTTCTCTTCGAGACGGCGCCGGTGGGTTCCCAACGCGCCGCCCTCTTTGTGTTTCGCTGCTGCCCTCGCAGGCCCGTTCCATCTGCATCTGCGCCTGGTCCGGTGCGTGCTCCTGAGCACGCGGGCAGGGAAGCTGCTCCCGCGCAGGTCGAGCACACGCGGTCGAGGGGTGGAAACCCTAGCGGTATCCGCCCCTACCGACGCGCCTACTCTGCGCGAGGGCGCCCGGGCTTCTTCGGAGCGAGAGGGAATGCCATGCTGCTCTGTCTGTCACACGAGCGGAGACGCCGAGGCCTACCCCTCCCCTTCCCCCTCCTCCTTGATGAGATGAGAACGCACCAATGTTCCGAATCGGGCTGGCGAACAACTGCAGCCTCCGCAGCGTGCCGTCGCCTCGACGCGTCAACGTCACTTCAACGTGAACCTATCGAGGAAACGACCTTTGTTGTCCCCAGCTCTACTACAGCGCAAGCATGCCGGGGATCGCACCCTTTTGTCGCGCAATGCAGCCGCCTTCGCCGGTAGCCGAATCAACGCACGCACAGCACTTCGAGGCCTCGATCCCGACTGACTCTATTCCTTCTGGGCGAACCGTTCTTCTCCTGGACCTCCCTCCTTCCCCCCCCCCCCGCCCTTTGCGCCTGCGCCAGCGCGCAGGGCGAGCGGCGGCCGATGCTCACCTGTCGTCCCGCGCGCCGGGATTGCCCCTAAAACACATAGTCGATGCCGGCCGAATCCGCCTTCCCAGGCCGATATGGAGGCCGGACGGGACCGCCGCGGACCCCCCGCCGGGCCGACCGCGATAGGCCTATGCCCCCCGTCGGCAACGTCCTCCACCGCAGGCTGCTCTCTGGGACCGGATATGTTGTGGCCACGATCGCCACCCGGGACGGTCCCCCAGAAACCTCCACGGTGAGTCTCCGCCCTGGCGCGAGGCGAGGCAGCGATGGTATAGGCGACGGTCGGTCGCCCGAGACTACCAGGGTCGAGAGCGTCAGCGTTCCGACCTCTGCCGACTGGGCGCCAACCCGCCCCGACGGCCGCCTTCCGTCCCCTGCCTCGTTGCCTGCTGCGGGACACATGCGCTGGGATGGAGCCTGGAGGCCGCACTCTCTCGCGGCGGGCATGGACGGCGACGCAATCGCCTCCTCCATCGGATCGGCTTCTCGACGGTCTCTGAAGCCGCAGGCTCGGTCGGGGGCGTTCGTCCCCATGCGCTGGACCCCAAGGCGGGGGCTAGGCGAGCCAGACGAGGTCGCACAGGCACTGAAGCGCGAGCGCACGCTCCCAGAGCCGATGCTCCCCGGACTGTTCGACCTCAGGGCGGAGGCATGCTACACGGACGATGCGCTGGAAGGTAAAACGCGACACTTTCCGGGTTCCGCTGGGAAGCCAAGATGGGCGATCGGCACATCGCCGCCTACCGCCAAGGGGCGAGCATGGATCTCGTCGTCGACACCCGCGGGCCGGACGGCGAAGACTCTGCGGTCCTCCTCTACATCTCCAAGGGCAACGAGAAGGTCGGCAACGCGGTCGCCACGTGCGTCAAGGGTTGCACCTGCGAGCGGGTTTTTCTCGAGGGGATGCTGCAGCGCACATATATCAATCAGTTCCACGCCGACGTCATCTTCCCGACCGCCCACTAGAATTGCGTGATTCGCATTGCCATCCTCAACGCGACCGACACAGACGGGTTTCGCTTCAAGGTCCGAGGCTTTGCGCTCTCGACCGAGCTCGCTGCACACTCGGAGCGCTACCCCAAGATGTGGTACGGCGAAGACCTCCAGTGGGCGCCGCCTGTCACGCCCCGCAGCTACCTCATCCACAAAAACCGCACTTGACTCGGAATCTGCGCGCTCGCGTCGTCAAGCATGCGCTCGTTCTAGGCTTCCACCGGTGAGCGGGAAGGCTCTCGCCGCGAAAGCTGCATTCGCGGATGGAGCGCTCCCCACCACTGCTTGCGCTGTCGTCTCTCCTGGCGCTGCGAGCTCCTCACGCTGCGCTCCGGTGGGTTGGAACATACGAATTTCTTCCGTGCAACAAGACACATGGAATGAAGACTGCCCCCGCCACGTCCGCCTTGTCTCCATCGTGGCGTGAGCAGCCGCAGCGCTCCCAGCACAAGCTCTTACTCCCACCTACTGTTTTTTTTTTCCGCTGCACCGCTCACCTCTATCAGCCGTGGACGATCGCACGCGGAACTGACAGGTTTCGCGAGGAACGCGCTGTCCCCGTAGGTGCATCCCGTTCCTCCCAGGTCGCTCCACCGCTCCCCCCGCTTCGCGTCCCCCTAGACCGGGCCCCAGCCCGCCGGGGCCGAAGCCCGTCCGGCTGACGGGAAGCCCTTCTTCCCGCCAGGCATGGCCGCCGGCCCGCATGCGGGTGGCCGGCGGTCGCACGTGTAACAACTCCGGCCTTCTAGACTCGGAGAGGCTCGCCTCTACCCGGCTAGCGCCTGAGGTTCTCACCCCAGACCCCCCCCCCCCCTCCTCTTTCCTCCTCGCCCCTCGAGCGAGCGGGTTTCTCCCGGCCCCCTCTCCCTGTGGGGAGCCTGGCCTCTTCCTTCCCTCCGACCGCCGCTCTCTCGACCAGGGCGCTACGGGCGCGCGAGAAGCGTGCGAGAACTCTTTGCTTGCAGCGGCGTCTGTGCGCTGGTCGTGACGGGAGGGTGGAAAAGTGAGGAGAAGGGAGAAAAGCGCCCCGCGTCCCGCGTCCCCGTCCCGCGCCGCGTTCTGGCCGCCGTGTCCGGATCGCTTCCCGCTCCAGCTGTCATGCCCCATGTCGCCCGACATGGGCCGCGGACGTGGGCCGCGACGTGGAGCATGGGTCCGCGCTTTTCGGTCCTTTTCGGTCCTTTTCGGTGCCTTTCGGTGCTTTTCGGTGCTTTTCCGTGCTTTTCTCGCTTTCCATCCCGGTTTGGCCTTTTTCCCCAGCTGTCGCGCCTCGTCTCAGCTCTCTTTTTCCTCCCCCCTGTCGAGCTGTCGCGCCTCGAATCCCCCCTCTTTTTCCTCCCCCCTGTCGAGCTGTCGCGCCTCGAATCCCCCCTCTTTTTCCTCCCCCCTGTCGAGCTGTCGCGCCTCGAATCCCCCCTCTTTTTCCTCCCCCCTGTCGAGCTGTCG
>PGFX01003136.1:0-12408 GCA_003612995.1 Prototheca bovis | reverse complement strand
GCGGGACGACGCGCCCCCGCCCGGCCCCGCGCGACGCCACCCGAGAGACCCGGAGACCGACGCTCGCGCTCGGAATCCGCCCACCCGCTGCAGCTCCGCGGCGCACCTTTTCCTCGGCCTCGGACGGCGACGGCGACGGCGACGGCGACGGGGACGCCGGGGGGGACGCGGGCGCCGACGGCGACGGCTGGGCGGAGGGAGACGGCGTCGACTGGCCACCGTCGCCAGACCCGGGAGACTCGCTGGGCGCAGCGGACGGAGGCATCGACGCGTCCTGCAGGGGAGAGTCCGGCGAGGGAGACACCGAGGACGGGGAGGACGGGGGCGCCGCCGCGACGACGTTGACGCCGACCTCGGCGGCGTCCAGCAGCACCTCAAAGGTCGGGGAAGGCTCCGAGGAGCTCGACACGAGCACGCTGGAAAGGCCCTTGGCGTCGGTGAACGCCACCGCGGTGACGCTGCACGAGTAGTTGGCACCCCCGGCCAGCCCAGTGGCCGTGACCTCGAGCGCCCCAAGCTCCACGTCGATGCTCTGCAGCGTGTTCGCGGGAGAGTCGGTTGGAGACTGGTCGTAGCATGCCACGCGGTACTGGCTCACGGACGCCGAGCCGGCCCCCTGGTCTTGGAACGTGAACGTCGCGTTGCGATACCCGGGCACCAACGACACGACGATCGGCGTGCTAGGCGCCGCCGTCGTCGTCGACGTGGACGCCGTCGCCGTCGTCGTGGCGACGCACATGCCCGAGAACAGCAAAACGCTCAGGACGCTGCGCGCCAGGACAACCCCCAAGGCGCGCGACATGCCCGAGGATGCCATGCGCATGTCGTCTGTCGCAAAGGGAGGGGAGGGGAGGGGGACGTCGGCGGGCGCGGAAAGGATCGGGAAGGGGGGGGGGGGGGGGGGGGGGTGGAGCGAGGAGGGGGTGCGAGGATAGGAGGCGGGCGTCGAGGGCAGCGTGGGCGCGGGTCATCAGGGGGGGGCTTATCGAGCGCGCGCCCACCCGCGGTGCGCGTCGCGCAGGCCCGCGCGTCGCAAAAAGGTCTGCGAGACGCGCTCCGTCGCCGATCCAGCGCCGCGAGGACAGAAAGATGCACGAGCCGTCTCGATCGCAGCGATCTCGCATCCAGAGCCCGTCGCGGCGCGCGGCGACCGGCGATCTCCGCTCGTCGTGCCCCCACCTCCTCCGCTTCCGCTCCGGACGCCCGGCGTGCCGCGGTCCGCGCGATCGCCCTCCGCCACCCGACGCACACAGGAAACGACTCTGGCACGAGGCCGAAATGAAACGACACACCGTCGACGACAACGATCACGGCCGCGGCGAGGGGAGAACACCGAGCGCCCAGAGGCATGGCCCGGAGGCCGACCGGCCGCGAGGCGTTGCGCCGCCCGAGGGAGCGAAAAAAAAAGGGGGCGGCGCGCAACGGGCGGGCGGAGGGAGGCGAGAGGACGCTCTCGAGCGGGCCGCGGCGATCGCGCGCGGACGCTGAAGGTTCCCACCCGTACAACCATGCCGCGCGGGCATCGGGAGTGTAGGAAAACGATGCGGACAGGCGTCGGCGAACAAAAATGGAACGGGGGGGAGGGGTGGATGGGGTTGCAGGGGATTGGGGGGGGGAGGGGGGGGGGGAACGGAAGGGACGGGGGACGTAACAAGCAGACCAAATGGACCCGTCGGGAGAAGCGAAGACCGCTGAAAAAAGCAAAAAAAGCAAAAAAGGTCGGCGAGTGAGATGGAAGGCAGAGCAAGCGCCAGCGAGACGGGCTGCGTAGCCTGAGTGAGAAAGGAAAAAAAAGAACGAAAACCACCCGTGCATGTCAGGAAGAGAGGGAGAGGACCGCGGCCCCCTCGGTGGGGCGTGGCGTGGCTGCGCCAGCCGCAAAGAACGAGCGTCGACGCGTCCATCTCACGTGTCGATGCCGCCGCGCTTTCTCCCGTCGGTTTCACCGCTCGAGGTCGTCCAGGACGCCCGAGCGCAGAGGAGAGGGCTGGAACACAGCTCTCACGAGGTGGGCGAGCTCACGGGCCTGCAAGCCCGCGGCGGCCAGGCTTCCGGACGCCCATCGCTTCCGGATGTCCAGCAGCCTCATCTCCAAGACGTCTGCGATCGCACGGAGCTTTGAGAGCGCCGGGGCCTCGCGCTCGACCGCCCGCAGAAAGGCTGGGTCGAGCCCCTGCGCGGCAGCCTCGAGGACCCCATCGGCGAGATCGCGCGCGATGGTCGGGATGGCCTCGCACTCCTCGACCGCAATGTCTCCCAACGACATGACCTCCACGACGGCGCGCGAGCCCGCAAACTGCGCGAGCTCCCCGACCGTGGTCACGTACGCGTGCGCCGGCAGCACCGGCCCCACGCTCGCGCGGATACGCCGCAACGCCACGAGGCACTGCTGCACGGCGCGGCGGCAGCGCAGCAAGCCGCGCCCGTCGTCGAGGCCAGAAAAGGCGCACAAATCGTCAAGCGCCCCGGCGATCTCGGCACGCGCCGACGCCTCGACGGCGCCGAGAGCGACAGCCCCCGAGCGCGCGACGCGTGCGGCCGGGTTGACAAATTCGACGTTGCGGTGCACCAGCTCCTGCAGCACGGGGGACAGCGAGCCGGGCAGTGCGCGCAGCACGTCGTGCACGAGAGCGCAGTCGTTCCGCCACAGCGCGGCCGCGTACGGCGGGGCCTCGGGCGGCGGCCTGGTCGCGCGCGACGGCAGCGCGGCCGCGCCGGCCTCGTCGGGGACCTCCGGCGGGGGCCGCGCCTCGCCGGGGAGCCACCACTGCAGCTCCGAAGTCATCGCGGCGGCGTCGGCGACGCAATCGCACGCCTCGCGAGCCAGCGAGGCGGAGCCCGAATCGCACGCCTCCCGCGTCAGCTCCTTTACGGTGAGCACGAGGGAGTGCACCCCGCGCGAGACCAGCAGCGTCCGCGACTCGGGCAGCCCGTCCGCCGCGCCCGACGCCAGCGGCTGCGGGACCTCGCTATCCCAACCTTCGTCATCCGCCTCCCACGCGTCGTCCCACCCGCCGGGTTCGCGCGCCTCCGCCACCCCGGCTGCCTTGCCGGCCCCCGGCCGCGAGCCGCCCGGGCCCGCGCCACGCTGGTCGACTCTGGCCGCCTCGCCGGACGCCGGCCGCGAGCCGCCCGGACCCGCCCCACGCGAGCTGCTACCGCCCGACTCGGCGCCCCCCGTCTCGCCCGACGGGCGCCCGACCAGCTCGTCGAGGTCCACCTCGACGGCATCGCGGGCGTCCACGGCGGCGAGCGCCTCGCGGACACGGCCGACGAACGCGTCGTGCCAGCCACGCAGGAAGCGCGCCGCGAGCGCGGAGCCGCTACGCTCGATGGGGCCCGCCGCCGGAGGCCCCGCGCCCCCCGGCGCAGCCCGCCCGGGGACAAAATCCAGAGCAGCCGCGCGCCGCTCGAGGCGGGCACCGCGGTCGGCCGTGCGCTCCCACGTCCCGAACGCTGTCGCGCGCTCGGGGAGCGGCAGCCGGGTCGCCACGTACTCGCTCGCGTACCGCGGCCAGAGAAGGCAGCCGAACGAGGCAGCGAGCTCAGTGCGGCCGGCGAACGCGCCCTCGCGTAGCCGCTTGAGAAGTTCGAGCGCGCCACGCTCGAGCGCGGGGCCGGCGGCGTCACGGCGTCGCAGCGGCGGCAGCAGCTCGGCCAGCGCGGCCCCTCGCAGCGCGTCCAGCGCCGGGCCGACCGCCGACGCCTGCTCGAGCAGGCCCATCACCTCGCCCGGAGACGGCGGCGAGCGCTGCGCCGCCACGGCGGCCGGCTCGCCGTCGCTCGCGGTCGGCGCCGCGCCGCCCTCGGACCCGGAGGCCCCTCCGGAGGACGAGGCGGCGCGAGGCGGCTCTTCGAACGCCCTCGCGTCGAGTCCACTCGCGTCGAGCAGGGCCCCAATGAGACGGTCGACGACGCGCGAGCGAGCCGTCAGGACCATCCGCGCCCCAGCGCCGAGCGGAGCAGGGGGCACGCTCGAGTCCGGGGAGCCCGCGGGCCTCCCCCCCGCCTCCGCGCCCTCCGCGGCGCTTGCCGCCTCCGCCGCGAGCGCCTCGCGCCGCGCCGTCGCGAGCGCGGCCTGCACCTCGGGGGATCGGAGCAGAGGAGACAGGGCGCGAGAGGCGGCGCCCAGGTCGCGCCGGTCCAGCGCACGATCGACGGCCCTGAGGGCCGAGGACGCCCTCGATGCGGCGGTGGCCTCGTTGGCCCGCGCGACGGCGGCGGAGGCGGCGCGCCGCTCGTCTGCGTACCGCCTCGCCAGGTCGGCGACTCGCGCCGCGCTCGCGGCGCTCCGCGGGTTGCGCAGGCCGGCGCCGCGCAGGGCCTCGAGGGCCTCGAGCACGGCGTCGGGGGGGGGCTCCTTTGCGGCCAGCGCCCGACGCGCCTCGGCGAGCAGCCCATCGAGGATCTCGGTCACCTGGCGCTCGACCGCGTAGATCTCGTCCTGGACGACGGCGAAGATCTGCGCAGGAAAGCAGCGGCAGGTGCGGGGGGGTGGGAGGGAAGGGCGAGGCAGGCGGACGACGACCTCGAGCCCGACGCGCAGGCGACCGAGACGCGGCGCGAGCCCCCCCAAGACCCCCCCGCCGCGGTCGGGGTGGCGCGACCGCCGGCCGTTCCGTCGGGCGCAGGCGGCGGCGTGGCCGCCGGGTGCCCCCGCTCCCCCCATCCGCTCGTCTTCCGTGACCCTCCTCCCCCCCGCGCGTCCGCCGCGCGCAAATCGATCGCTTTCGAGGGCCAGCGGTCGCGCCCACGCGCTCGAAACCCACAGCGTCGCGCATGACACCCATCCGAATCCACCGCGCCGCCCTAGTTTCCTTTCCCGGTCGCCGAGCGAGGGACCGCTCTCGATCGAGCTGCCGACCCCCCGGCGCGCTCTCCGCACCGGCGCGTCAGAGTCCACTCGGGCGAGCAGCGCCTCCGCCGCGTCGAGGGGGTCTGCTGCCATTCCGCCAGGCGTCCCAAGGACGCTCCTGCCACCTGGTCTCGCGGCAGGCGCCCGCAAAAGACAGCCTCCCCCCCCGCTCCCCGCCTGCCCTCGACGCAGATCTCCGAGCGCAGATCGCGCGCCCGCCGTTCCCGCGAGCGCGTGCCCGCAGGCTCGCAGGGGCGGGGGGGGCACGCGACGCGCCTTTCGAGAGCGCCCACGGCGACCTCCCCGCCGGTTCCCGCAGCGATGGCGCCCTCTACGGCTTCGCAGTGGGAGCATTCTCCCGGACGTCCTCCTCCGGGAGCGTCGCGCGAGCTGCGTCGTGCCCGCTTCCCCGACCCGTTCGAGCGAGGAGAGAGTGCGTCGCGTTCTCGGGACGGAGCGCGCGCGGAAGCGGGCGTGGTCGCGACGGGGAGGGCTCACGCGCCGCCCCTGCGTCCGCTTGCAGGAGAGGCGAGTGAAGCTCCGAGAGAGACCGACGCCCGATCGCAAGGGCGATTCGATCGCGGCGCCGACGGATCTCGTCGTGACTTGGAAAGAGAGCGGCGCGAGCGGGCAGTCGACGGCTCGCCCGGACAGCGAGGCGGCGCGAGCTGGAGGCGGAGCCGGGGCGGATCTCCGAGCCCCGACAGAGGCAGCCCGGGGGCACCCCGCAACCGCGGTCGATGGATGCAGCAGAGTCCTCCTCGCGGCGGCAGGGACCGGCGAGACGAGAGCCCTCCTCGCGGCGGCAGGGACCGGCGAGACGAGAGCCCTCCTCGCGGCGGCAGGGACCGGCGAGACGAGAGTCCTCCTCGCGGCGGCAGGGACCGTCGAGACGAGAGCCCTCCTCGCGGCGGCAGGGACCGTCGAGACGAGAGCCCTCTTCGCGGCAGCGAGATTCTGCACCGTGAGAGGAGCCTGCGCGGTCGACGGAGCTCTTTGCCAAGGGAGGAACGCAAAGGGCGCTGGGGTCAAGCCTCTCTAGACGAAGGACGCCGGGGTCGGGCCTCTCCAGACGAAGAGCATAGGGAGCGACGCGACGGAAGCCCGCTGCGCGAGCGGCGTGGCCGGCCCGAGAACCCCGCCCGGGGGCGTGACTGGCGAGACCGAGAGAACGGCACACCGATGCGCAGGCGCGACGAGGGAGAGAGGGGGGCGTCGGGCGGCCCGTGGCGCGACCGGCTCCACCCCGAGCGGGCCTTGCCGGAGGTCGGGTCGGTCCACCGCGTCGTCGTGCGGTCGGTGCGCCCCTTTGGGGCGTTTGTCGAGTTTCCCGGCCTCTGGAGACAAGGGCTGGTGCACTGGACGCAGGTGGCCGACGGGGTGCGGCTGTCCCGCGAGGACAGCGACGAGGATCGCGTGCACGCGCTGTCGTTCTTCCTCGAGCCGGGCGCCAACGCCTGGATCAAGGTGCTGGGCATCGAGGGAGGCGAGCGCGGCCCGGGCTCGGAACGCATCCGCTGCAGCGCCAGGGTCGTCGACCAGGAGACCGGAGCCGACCTCGACCCGGACGGGACGCTTGCCGAGACGAGACGGGACGACGCGAGGAGGGACGATGACTCCCCTCCGCCCGAGGTTGGTTCGATCGTGCGGGGTGCGGTGGCCTCCGTGCATCCCTACGGAGCATTCCTCGAGCTTCCGGGCCGCAAGAGGCGGTGTCTCGTGCCTCTCTCGCAGATCTCGGCGCACGCTTTCGTAGAGCCCGGAGCCACCGATGACGAAAAGGTCCAGGCCATCTCGGACGTGCTGACGGTCGGCCAGCAGGTCTTCGCAAAGGTGCTCGAGGTGATTCCCGATGAACAGAGGGGCCCGCGCGTCACACTCAGCATGCGCGTGGTCTCGCAGACCGACGGAGAGGACCTTGACCCCGAAAACCGAATGTGGAGCAACCGACGCGGCGAGGGAGCCGCCAAGCAGCTCTCCGACGTGGGCCCAGCCATCGGCTCCTCCGCGGCCGCCCTCGACGCGCAGGGGGGGATCAAGTGGGGCCACCTCCGGGCCGACGTCGTGCAGTACGGCGACGCGTCCAAGAGCTACGACCTCGTGGTAGGATACGACGACGACGAAAATGACGACGACGAAGGCGGTGGCGGCGGCGCGGGCGGCCGGGACGGCGGGAGCCGGGGCGTCAAAGGCGGGAACTCGGACGATGCGCGCGTCGGCGCCGATCTTGGAGGCATGGGCCAGAGCGTAGAGGGCCGAGCTGCGCCTGCGGGCGCCTTCGCTCCGATCAGGTGCGCACTCGAGCCGCGCACGTTTGTCGCAGCAGGTGCAAGGACGCTTGGACCGGCGCGTCCAGCGGCCGCGGCTCGCTCGACGAGTCTGGCGCATCGGCATTGCCTCTCCGCGGGGCAAGGGCGGCGGTCTCTGCGACGGACGCTCTTGCTCACCGACTCTCTTCTCATCTCCCGACTGCAGAGGGCTGGGCCGCGAAGGGGTCTTGCCCGCTTGGATGGTCCGCGCGCAGCAGCAGCAGCAGCAGCAACAGGAGCAGCAGCGGGGGCTGGACGAGGGCTCGTCTCTGCCCGCCTCGCGTTCACATCGCGATTCAGGGCGCCGCACGGTGCGCAACGCGCGTCGCGCCCCGGTGCCCCCGCGCCTCTCCACGTAACCCCGAAGGCGGCACTTGAAGGAATTCGCTCGCGCGTTCGTGCGCGACGCCAACGCTTCTCATCCGCGCACATTTCCCACCGCAGGAGAGCCCTTTGGAGCCTCGCCAGGGGCGCGAGGTCAGAAGAGGCCACCGCGAGCCCAGCCGCGGCCGCTCGGCGTCGCGCGGCGGCTCTGGGTCCCGCCGCGCTGGCAACGAGGGCCCAGACGAGCCTCAAGAAGGCCAGACGAGACGCGTGCGCAAGCATGAGGCTCTGGAACGTTCGCGCGGGCGCGAGCGCGGCCACAGCGACCGACGGCACAGCGACCATCGGAGCCGACGCGAACCCAGCCGCGACCGGAGCGGTCACCATCGCGATCGGCTCGAAAGGCACCACAGCCGACGCGTACGTCACCACGATGGCCGCGATCGCCACGACCGGCACCACGACCGCCACGACCGCCACGACCGTCGCCACGACCGCAGCGCTTCGCAGGACGGCGACCGTCGTGGCTGGCGAGGGCGCAGCGCTTCCCGCGAACGCCGCGGGCGCTCGCCTGGTCTGCGCAACCGCGGATCCGACCGTTCGAGGACGCGATCTTCCGACGATCGCTGACGCCGCGCAGGGGAATTTGATTTCGCAAAGCGAAAAGCTCCGAAGAGGCTCGTGCGTTCTGGGCGTTTGCGGTCGGCGCGGCCGACCGCAGGCTCGCCAGACTCCACCCGTCGCCTCCCCTCCTCCCCCTCCCTCCTTGATTCCACATTCCCTCGCCGACGGCTCTGTGCAACATTTCCGCGACCTTGGCTTTGCGAGCGCGTGCAACATTTCGGCAACCCGCAGAGTGCGGGCCAATCGAGGGCCGCACGTTGATAGATGGAGCGTATGGCGTCGACGTTCGGCGTCGAGGAGAGGAGCGGTTGGCAGCGACGGCCTGCGGTGAGCGACGGGTGTTTTTCGCAAAGAAATGGTCGGGCTCGGTCTGAAGCGAGCGCGTCGTGGGGGGGGGGAGAATGCGGGACCGGGAAGGAAGGCGCCGAGGTGGGCGAGACGGAAGACGTGCGCATATAGTAAGAGTAGAGAGAGAGAGAGAGAGAGAGAGAGAGAGAAAGAGAGAGAGAGAGAGAGAGAGAGAAAAAAGAAACGGTGCGTTCGAAAAGTGAGGGGGGGGAATAGGCGGGGGCACGGTGGATGAGCGGTCTGGGAAGTGCGGCGGTCAGGGCGAGTCGGGCTCCGTGACAGTCACCCCGAGGAGCGCGTTCTCGAGCCGCGCGCCCCGGTCCGCCAAGGAGGCCTCGGAGGTGGGCACCTCGACCACGGTGACGCCGAACGCCCCCGTCGAGCTCTCCCCAGCGGTGATGGTCAGCAGCGGGGCCGGGCCGCCAAGCGCCGCCTGGGCGGGCGCGTCAAAGTCGGGCTTTGGGCCGGCCGCCGGGCCCTCAGAGGACTCGACCTCGACGACCTCCACGACGGTGGCGGTCGTTTTGCCATCGTCTTTGCCCGGGACGGCGGGGCGTTGAAGCGTCGGGGAGGAGGGGGAAGAGTCGGCAGTCGGCATCCCCCACCCATTGGTTGCATTCGAGTGCAGCCACCCTCCTGCGGCCGCCGGGACTGGGGTCGCGGACGGCCGAGAGCCCGGCCGACGAGGGGGACCCGGCCCGACTTGAGGGCTGCCGTGCGACGACGAACGCGAGTGCCCGGGAGTTGCCCCGGCGGACCGCGGCACGGACGCGGCCGGCGCGGCCTCGGCGCCGCTGAGCGACCTGGTGGAGGAGGCCGACGCCTGCCGCGACGTGGGCGACGAGCTCATCGGAGCGCTCATCCATGCGGACGGCGACGTCAGAGAAGAGGGGGGAAACTTGAGCGACGACGCAGACCTCTGCGACGACGAGCGCTGCAGCGCCGGGCCGGGCACGGCGGCGGCGGCGGCAGGGGCGACGGCAGCAGGCGCGGCGGTGGTCGCCTTCGCCGCGGTCGGGGCGGTCACCGGGCGAGGGTGCGAGGGAGATGACGGCGCCGACGATTGATTGGTCGGCGCCCCCCCCACCGCCGCCGAGAGCGCGTGTTTGGAGGCGGGCGAGGGGGACGACGGCGCCGAGCCGACCGCGGCATCCGAGCACGCGCGGCGCATGGCCGCGGCCCGGAGCGGCGAGCCGAGGGGTCCCTGCGCTGCAGCCGAGCTCCCCGAAACAGAGGCTGACATTTCTCTGGGGGGGGGGCCGCCGGCGAGCGCCGCCAACACGGTCTCGGACCTGGGGCGCGTCGGTGAGGCGGGTCGGCGGGCCGGCGACGACTCCCTGGAGGACCTCGTCCGGGACGGGGATCGCGCGGGGGAGCCCTCGCCGGTCTTTGGCGCGGCGTCTTCATCCGGCCTCGGCGTCAGCTTGCCCCACCCTGCCGTCGAGCGCCGCATCGAGGAGATGGCCTTGGGGCTCCACGGCGGGTTGAGGCCTCGGTGGCGGTTGGTGAGCGGCGGCGGCGCTGGCGTGTCCATGACCGCCGGCGTGACGCGCCTGGACATCTCCGTCCACTTGAGGGTGCTCAGGAGGAAGGCGCAGGCGGCCTCGTACCACCACAGCGGCCTCACGGAGTTGTGGTCCCCCTCGAGAAGCAGCAAGTCCGAGATGCCGCCGTATGCCTGCTGCAGCAGCTTAGAGTGGTGGCACCCGACGAAGCTGTCCATCTCGGCGTGGCAGAAGAGGGCCGGCACCGTTGCGCGCGGCACCGCGTCGATGGGCGCGACGGAGTTGACGTCAAATCCCGCGCGGCGGCGCACCGAGCGGCGCATGAGCGCCAGGGCCACGCTCATGATCGGCCGGGCGGCACGGAACGGCGTGCTCTCGGCAATCTCCATCATGAGGTCGCGGAGGCGCGAAAAGGGCGAGTCGAGCACGACGGCGTCGACCCCGGAGGCGGCTCCCCGCGAGGCCAGCAGCGCCGAGGCGACCGCGCCCTGCGACCGCCCCCAGAGCACGATGCTGCTCGAGACCCCCTGCGACTCGAGGTAGCGCACGGCCGCTTCGACGTCATCCTGCTCGCGCGCTCCCAGCGTGACGTGCTTGCCATCGGAGAGACCGCTGCCGGCACAGTCGACGGCGAGCACCGTGAAGTGCAGCGGCAGCACGTGCTCGAGGATCTCCTCGGCGTCCTGCCGCGACCCCGAGTTGGCATGCACGTAGATGATCGCCGGGAGGCGCCCATCCGGTGAGACGACGACGCACGGCCGGTAGTGGCTCGCCGCGAGCCTCTGGTTGTACTTGTTCAAAAGCTGCGGCGGGGGGAAGAGAACGGAGGGGGGGCGGCGAAGATCGGCACGGGCGCGGGCGAGGAAGGGCGCTCGGAACGGGTCGCAACTGCGCTTGCCCCGAGGTGGCGCGGTGTTCGTTGCGCCTCCCCTCGCGCCCGCCCCGAGGCGGCGAAGCGCTCGCCGCGCCTCGCCCAGGCTCTTTTGGTGCACGCGGTGGGAGCGGACTGCCCAGGCGAACATCGCGGCAGGTCGGCTCGACGGTCCTCGCCGCGCCGCCGCCCTGCTCGACTGCCCTCGCCGTGCCGCCGCCCTGCTCGACTGCCCTCGCCGTGCCGCCCTGCGTCCTCGCCTCGCGGCTCTGGGCGAAAGGGCGAGACGACGGGCCGTCGTGCGGCGTCTCGCGCAATCCAACGCAGGGCAGGAATCGGGCGCTGAGAGGGGGGCCGGCCGGTGCGCGGCCCGCGCGCCGTCGAATAGAGGAGCGTGCCATACCCCCGCTTCCGTCGTCTCCTCCACGGGGTCGCCGGCTCCGTCCGTCCCGCCCCGCCTCGCGCCACGCGACGCGCAAAGGCGGGTGCTGGCAAAGGCGGATTCCATCCGGCGGGCCCCACGGCCCCCGCGCCGCGCCGCCGCGCCCTGGGCGGAGCAGAGCGCGCGCCGGAGGGCCGCTCCGGGCCGCCTAGGCCGCGGCGCCACGGCCGGCGTGCCTCCGCCACGACTCTTCCTCCCCCCCGCCCGTCCGCCTCCCCGTCCCACGCTCCGCCCGCGCCCGCCCGCTGTCCAGCCTCCCGGGTTGACGCACGGTCAAATCTTCTCTGTAGTACTGCCTGTCGCCGATGGAAAAATTGGCACGCGCACCCCCGACGAGGTCGGACTCGCGGTACGAGTCCCGCGGCGGCCTGATCACCGCATCCACCAGCTGGTCCCAGTACCCGGCCATTCCGGCCGCGAGGGCGCCCCGGGCTGGACCGCGCGGGCGGGCGCAGCAAAGCCGATCGCGGCGGGGACAGGCCGCTGCCGCGTCTCCTCCTTGAAAGGACGAAGCTTCTGGTGCGGTGCAAGCGCCGCTGCCCAAAGCGTCTCGCGCCGAGCTGCAGAAGGGCTCCGCTTCCCTCCACCGCGCCGCAGCGGTTGCGGAAGAGCCGCCTTCCCGCGATTCCTCCGCGGCTGTGGCCCCTCTCCCCCCCTCCCCCTTCCTCGCGCGTCCCACGCCGCGCCGGGGGGCCGGCCAGATCGCCCGCGCCCGCGCGGGGCGCTCGGGGCACTCGGGGCGCGCTGGCCGCCCGTCTCGTCGCGCAACGTTCCCTCCGCGTCCCGTTCCGCGATCGGCCTCGCCTCGCGGATCGCGGTCTTTTGCACCCCCGACGCGCCGAGATGTCGGACAGCGAGCTCGAGGCCGAGCTCCTCCGCGCCGGCGGGCGCAGCGGCGCGGGGGAGGGCCTCCCCACCAAAAAGGCCCGGCGCGGAAAGATCGACTCGGACGACGACGAGGAAGTGAGCGACGAAGAGCTCGTGAGCGACGACGAAGGGATCGATGGACGACGCGTCGAAAGGTGCGTCGTCGAGGGGGGCGCGCGACCGACGCAACGCGCGGGCCCCAAAGCGGCGCCGCGCACGACCCACCGCCGGGGGGCGGACCGCGCGCGTCGCAGGCGGCAGGC
>PGFX01003125.1:0-12418 GCA_003612995.1 Prototheca bovis | reverse complement strand
CCCCCCCTCCCCCCCCCCCCCTCGCGGCTCCATTCCGCCGCCGATCCGCCGCGTCGCGCGGAACGCGGCCGCAGCGAACCGCAGCCGGCCGCGTTCCCGCGCGCCGCGGCTCCGCCCGCAGCCCCGCGCCCCCCGGTCGATACCCGCGAACACCCCAAACCCACGACTCGGGCGCGCAAAGTGGCATCCAGCGTCGACAGAGCCGACAGACCCGCGGCGCCCAAAGTCGCAGGTCCCGTTCTGGTCGGGCGCGCGCGCGGGAACGAATTCCCCCCCCCCTCCCATCCCCCCCCGCGCGCCGCCCCCTCGCGGGGCGACCCCGCGCCTTCGGAACCACATCCAAAAGGGCCACTATCGACGGCCGGCGGCTAAACTACCACAATATACACGTTTGCCGGCGAAAGCGACCAGATCCTCCGCGGCACGGCCGCCACACGGTGAGGGGGCGTCTCTCGGTCGCGGCCGGCCTCCCCGTCCGGAGGGCGCGGGAAGCGAGCCGGCCAGACCAGCTCCACGGGCAGCTCCACGGACCGAAACGCAGCGCCAGGTGAAACGATCGCGCATGCAGACATCGAAGATCTCTTAAGACAGAATGCGAGCTTTTTTACGACGCCGGCGCCCAGCGTGCGCGTCTCCCGCTTGGGGGTCCCGAGCGCGGGAAAGGCCGCTCCGCGCGCGACGTCCGGGCCGCGGGGCCGCGCCTTCCGAAAGGCCGGCGGAGACGACCGTTGCCACAATTGACGGCTCCGTCGTTATCATTCGAGCAACGAGGCACGTGGGTGACGTCGACCTTTGCTCGACGCCGACGCCGCGTTGCGTAGGCCTCGAGGCAGCGCCGTCCCAACGCGGCGCGTACGACGCGGCAGCCCTTTTTCCGGATCTGCGCACCCCCCCCCCCCCTCGCGCACCTCTCGAGGCCGGATCGCCCCGCCGAAGAAGACGCAGCGCGACCCGGCGCGACCCGAGGGACGCCTTGCTTTTTTTCGCGGCGTCGGCCGTCGCCCCGCCCGCCTCCTCGGCGCGCGGTCTGAACGCCCATCGAGACCCGGATCCCTTCCGTGGTCGACAAACGGCGCTCGGCGCGACCAAGGCCCCTCCCATCGCGCCCGCGCGGCCATCCCTTTTTCGACCGCGCGAGGTTTCCGCGCCCGAGACCCCAATCGCTGATCGCACTGCGCGCGCCCGTCCGCCCGGCCTCCGCGACGCCGGCACCCCATACGCGACGCCTGCTCCGCCGGCCAGCCGCCGTGCCGAGAGCGGCACGCCCCTCTCATCCCGCTCCCTCTTCCCCCCCCCCCCGCGGACAAGATGGCGTTCCGCCGCGACTCGCAGTTCTGGGCGCGCGATCGGCGCCCGTGCCGTCGTCTCGTCTCGGTCGTCTGCGTGCTCTGCTGCCTCGTCTTCGCGGCGCAGCTCGCCGCCGACATGGCCCCACAGACGCTCCTGCAGCGCTTCCAGGCAAGGCTGGCCGAGATAGCGGGCGTGGGCGCAAGCGCCGCCGGCACCGCCGACGAGGCCTCGTGGTCGTACGAGCCGATGGTGGACGCCTACGAGCTCGTCAAGGACTCTGTCCCGCGGTGGGTGCCCCCCGAGCGCTTCGCGGGCAAGCTGGTGTCCGCGTTCGTCTCCGGGCGCATGAACGGAGGCTGGCGCGACCCGATGGCCTGGGCGCGCTCGTCGCGCGTCTGGCGCCGCGGCATCCCGGCCGTGATCACGACGTTCGAAAAGCCACCCGAGGACGAGATTGCCGAGTCGGCGCGCCACGGCGAGTCGTGGGTGGAGTGGAACGCCAGCTCGCTGCCCACCTATGGCGGCAAGGCGCACGAGGCGCTCTTCGCGCTCACCCCCGCGCTAGCGCTCGAGGCGATCGGCGCCAACTCGGAGTTTGAGTGGATGCTCTTCGGCGACGACGACACCGTCTTCAACCTCGACGTCGTCGTCGACATCGTCCGGGACATGGACCCCACCGTCCCGCACCTCGTCACCGACCACATGTGGCACAACTACACGGGCGCGGGCCCCCACGAGCCGTTCGCGCACGGATCGCCCATGGCGCCGCGCTGCGTCAAGTGCGGCGTCCGCGCGGGGCCCGTCCCGGGCCATCCGGACTGGCGCCCGCCCCAGGCCTGCCCTGCGTGCACGTGGGAGCTCATCCGGCAGTCGGACCCCCAGCGCCCGGAAATCTACGCGGGTCCCAACGGCTTCAACGCGACCTACCTCCCCGACGGCGAGCTGATCGCGCACGGCGGCGCCGGCATGCTGCTCAGCCGCGCGCTCGTCGACAAGCTCACGGTCCCGTACATGCGCCGGTGCCTCGAGAAGAACCTCTCGGGCGCCTACCTCCCCGGCGGCGACACGGCCTTTAGCCACTGCGTCTTCTTCCTTGGCGTCGCGCCCACCGACCCGGGACCGTTCGCAAAGGACGCCGACACCATGTCGTTCGGACCCGTCAACGCGCAGACCAAGACCGCGTTCGACGACGCCTACGCCTACTCCAAGGGATTCGACTGCTGCGACGATGCCTGCCAGAAGCGCCTCGCCGCGACCGCCTCCGTGCACCTGCGCACCATCCACTTTCGCAGCGCGGCGCTCGCGCGCGACGCGGTTGCAGCCATCCAGCGGTCGCGCGACATTTACCGCTACGCGCAGATGCTCGTGCGCCAGAAGAAGACCACCAACACGTACGGAGGCTGGGACGGCCACGTCGTGTGCCAGTAGGCGGCGGCGCGACTGTGCGCCCCGTCGATCGGCCCCTTTCCCCCCACCCGATCTCCTCTTCCGCTCGCCGACCATCGGCCGGCCCTCTTCTCCCCTCCGTTGCCTTTTCGCCGCACGCCGCTGGCCGACCGTCGGTCGACCCTTTTCCTCCCTTCTCCCCTTCCGGCGCCGGCCACCCGCGCCTTCCACCGTTCATTTCTGCGCCCTCGCTCGCCTTCTCACACGTTTGCTCGATGGAGCGACCCTTTCTCCTCTTTTGCCTCGCGACGGCCAAGCAAACCCGCCCGCGCGGCGTGCCACCAACGCCTTGCATCCCCGCCTCCCCTAGCCCCCCTCCTGCCACTAGGGCGTTTTGACGGCCGCACTCCTTCCCCCGCCACGTTGCTTCGCCGCTCCGTTTTTCATCGCCGCACAGGTCGGATCGCAGTCTCCGCTGGCGCTTTTTCCGCACCGTCGCCCGCGTCTCGCCCGTGCACGGCCGCGGCTGCGACTTCTTCAGCGGCCATCCGTTCTTCCTCCTCTCCTCCGCCTCCACCTCCGCATTCCCCTCCCCGCGGTTCGATTGCGACCTCCATCGGAACCGATCCACAAACTCGAGACGAGCGCGCAAGTGCAAACGCCTACCGCATCGTCGAGCTCGCTTCCTCTCGCTTCTCGTCTTCTTGCCGATCGTCGGCGGTCCTTCTCCTTCCCCTCCCCCCCCCCCCCCCCCCCCCCCCCGGCCACATCGTACTGCACCATTTACACATCAGTCCCCCTCTCCCGTCCAGCACCGTTCCCACATTTGTTCCCTCTTCCCGTACCGGCACGGGACTTGGATCGAATTTGTTTCGCTTGATTTCAACGCGAAGCCTCGTCGCAGAGCTGCGAACGGGCTACTCTCCCGCTCGCACGCGGCTCGGCGCCCCCTGGCCTTGCCCCTTTCCCCCGACTCTCCCCTCTCCCCGTTTGCAATCTCCGTTCGTGTCTCCCTTTCCTCGATTTCTGTGCCGTCCGAAACGCCGCCTCGACTGGTGACGGTGCGGCTTGTAACCGTTGTATGTCGGCGATGTCCGTCCCCCAAGCGCTCGGCTTTGCGATCCTCGCCCCACCCGCTTCTGCCCAGTTCTCCCTCCCTCTGAGCACCTTGCGCAGCTTTGTGCGGCCGCGACGTCTACTCTCCTCACTTTCCTCTCCCCCGCTTTCGATCCAGCGGTCTATGCGCTATGCTACATGGTCGCGGATGAACGGCCCGAAAAACCGCGGGCCAAGGGTGCCGTGAACGGCTGGGCGGTGGGAGAGAACGAAAGAGGAGAGGAGAAGCGGAGCTAGGGCCGGGCGACTCGGAGAGGCGACGGGAGGGAGGGGAGAACGAGGGCCGAAAGAAGCCAAGCCGGGGAAGGGTCGCTGGAGGCGGGTCGAGAAGAGAAGCGGAGGAGGGGAAACCTCGGGATGGGGGGGGAAAGGGAGGGAGGGCGGCGCGCGCCTGCGCGGGGAAAAAAGGTCCGGAGGACGCGGGAGGGGAGGGGAAAAAGCGAGGGCGGGGGGAGCTCCAGAACGAGAGGACCGAGTGAGGTCGTCGAAGGCGCAGCCGCTGAGGGCGAGTGCGGTCGGTTGGGTAAAGGAAACGCTACGGGCAAAAGGGTTGGCAAAAGTCGACAGGGAGTGGCGGGGGCGAAGAGGTGGGCGAGAAGAGGGCAAACGGCGCGAGAGGAGCCACGGAAAGTAGGCGACGAGAGACCGAGAGGGAAGGGGCTAAAAAACAAACAAAAAAAAGAAAGGTGGGAGGTGCGAGAGACTAGAGAGCCAACACGTGCACAAAAAGAAAGCGCGAGAGACTAGAGAAGCTCGCCTATCCCCGGCCCAGGCCAGTTGTTCCCCTTCACGAAAAGTGCAAAAGGCCGCGAGAGACCAGAGGACAAAGGATGCAAGAAAAAAAAAGGGTGGAGAAAAAGCGAAGAGCCTCGGCAGGAGCCGAAAAAAGATCGAAGTGCAAGGGCGGCAAGCGGTGCCATCGGGACGCCTTCATCGCAGCTCGGCCGCTCGGGGGCGATGGAGTGACGCAGCCTCCGCCGAAGCGAGCACCAAGCCGCCGAGCGGGTAAGACGCGGACGTAGACGGCGTCAAGCGTGCGCGCGGGTTTCCAGGAGCGGAAGCGCGGGAATAGAGCTCGCGGGCCTGGGACCTGAGCCTCGGCGAGCGGATGGAGTTCCACTCAAGGATCGATCCCTTCTTCCCACCAAACCCTGCTCACCCGCTGCCTCTGTCCTGGCTGTCCCCCCTCCGCAAGAGCGCTCTAGAGCCCAGCGACCGCAGACCCTGCGCGAGGCTCGCAAGCCCGGGCGAGTTGCTGGCCTTGCGTCGCAGCCTCGCGCCGAGCCCAGAGCCCGAGGGCCGCGGGTCGCGCGGACCGGGGAGGGCGGTCCCGGTGGCGGCCTTGAACGCCCCCCCGCCGCCGCGGCCGGCCCTGCCCTCGTCCGGCGAACCAAAGCTGCCCTGTGCGCCGAGCGTGGCGAAAAAGTCAGACCAGGCCGCGGCGCCGCGGTCAAAGTCCGCCGCGGGCGGGTCCCCGAACGCCCAGTGGCCCTCGGCCGGGTCCTCGTCGAACGCCTCCGGGGAGAGCCGAACCGTGGATGCCAGCGCGGGGCGGCGGCGCAGCCGCGCGCGCGCCGACGACGGCGCCGCGAATGAGGGGGCGTAAGGCGAGGCCGGCGGGAGACCAAAGGCGGCAGACGCGCGCGGAGAGGCAGGCGGCAGGGGCGACGCGGAAGGTGCGAGCGGCGACGCGGGCAAAAAGCCGGAGGAGGACGAAGCGTTGGCGGCGAGGGCGCGGCCGCGCGTGTCCGCGCCGGCGGGCGCGTGGGTGGCCCACGGCTGCGGCGGGCCCGCGGCCGTCGAGAGGTTTCGCTCGAGGGAGCGTGGTACAGAGCGCATCTCCGGGCTCGGGTTCGAGTCGCGGCCCGAGCCGAGGTCGGAGCTGTCCAACTCTCGCCGCCCGAGGCCGCCTCCACGGGCGGTCCCGCGGCGGTGCCCCAGCGCGCCCTGGCGTCCCTCCTCGGCGTGGTCGAAGAGGGACGAGCCCAGCGAGGCGCGGCGCGTGCGCTCCCACGTCGCTACCGCGCAGGACGAAGACGCGCGCGGACCGACCTGGAGCTCGGGGTCGCCAAAGCCGGCGTCCCGCGCGAACGCCCCAGTGTCGCGGTGCCGCGGGGCGACGCGGGCCTCGCCGACGCCGGCGGCTCTGCCCGCGCCGCGCGCTCTCGGCCCTTCGTTCGGCGGCGCGACCGCCCACTCCCCGCCAAAGTGCCGGGGCGAGGCGAACGCGTCACCGCGCGCGACGGCGGAGCCGCCCCAGCCGTAGATCGCGCCGCCGCTCGACCCGACGACGTCGGCTTCGTCGTCGCCGAGCGCCCGCTGAGCCTGTTCGGCGAGCATCTCATCGAGCGCCTCGGCGTCCTCGAGCGTCGCGTCAGGCTCCAGCGTCGCGGACAGGAGCGCCCCCTCGGACGTCGACGCCGCGAGCTGCTCGCCCGCCTCCGATTCGCGCGAGAAGGAGCGCGTGCGGTGCCGCGAGGTGGCCGTGGCCAGGCTTGGGGCGCGCGACACGCGCCACTCGCCGGTGCCCGAGACGAACGACTCGGGGCGCGAGAACGGCACGGGGACGCCAAAGCTGTTCAGCCGCGAGGGACAGGCGCTCGAGGACGCCAGCGCAAAGGTGGCGATCGACTCGAGCTCCGGCGAGCCGGGGAGCGCGTCCTCGGCAGAGCCGCGCGGGCTGCGGGCCGGGGCGCGCACGCGAGGAGACCCTTCGGACCCCTCGGGGAGGCTGAAAGGCCCGCGAAGCGTGGGCTCTGAGGGCGCGCGACCGGACCGCTCGGAGCCGGCGAGGTCCGCCGCGCCCCCCTCGCCGCTCGCCGCCCGCGGCGAGGCCCCCCCGTCCGCCGCATCGTCGCACCCGCCCGCCCGCCCGGCCCCCGCCGCCTCGGGCTTGGCGCCCCCGTCCGGCGTCCGGTGCGGCGCCGCGGCGGTCTGAGACGGCTCGACGGAGCGGGGGAGGACGAACGACGAGAGGCGGCCCGCCGACGCGACCGAGCCGAGGCGCGAAGGAAGCGTCGAGTCGGGCTCGGCCTCCTCCTGCCACTCGTCCGGCTGTGCTGGCGTCTCCGAGGTCAGACCCGCAAGGTGCCGCAGCGAGGCATCGGGCGACGCCCCGCCGAGGGCAGGCGATGCAGAGCCGCTCGGAGAGCCGGCCACCGCGCCCGCGGTGGCGTGCCGAGCGGGGGCCCTCACGGCCTCGAGTCTGCCCCGTTCGTGCGGCCGGGCCTCGGCGACGCTCTGGGCGCGCCTCGCGCCGCCGGGCGCCGCCTCCGCGTTCCCGTCCTCCTCGCTCTCGGCGTCGCCCCACGCGCGCTCCTCGGCGCTGCTGGTGCTCCGCTCGGCGGGCATCTGCGGGATCCGGGCCCCAGCCCGGGATGGGGCAGGGGCGCGGGAGGAGGGCGCACCGGGCTCCGCGCCCGCGGCGGGGCTAAACGGCGTGCGCGCCGCGTTCCCGTCGCCCTCGACGCCCTTGTCGACGGTGTCGGCCGCAAAAGTCGTGCGGCGCCCGCTCGCGCCCGCTGCGCCAGACGCCAGCGCGGGGCGGTGCGGCTGGTGGTGGTGGTACTGCAGCTGGTGCTGGTAGTAGCCCTGCTGGGGGGACGGAACTTGAGGAAGCGGGGGCGGCGGCGACGCCCGAAGGGCATCGGCCGTCGCGGTCGCAGCCCTGCCGCCTACCGCCGTCCCGCTCGCCGAAGCGACGCCGACGCGGCTGCGGGCCCAGCTCTGGCGGGCGTCCGCGACGTGCTGAGGAGCGCCGCGCGCGGACGGCGGCTGCCGCTGGCCATCACGCGGCGAGGCGCCACGAAAGGCGTGGCGCGGCTGCTGCTGCTGCTGCTGCTGCTGCTGGTGATGAGGCAGCGCGGTCGCCATCGAGGGCGGTGGCGTGCGGATCGAGAGCGCGGGTCTGGACGCGAGCGCGAGCGCGGCCGCCGGGTGCGCGCGTGCCTTCCTGGCCAGGCGGGCGTCCTCCCGGAGGCCGTGGATGCAGGCGTCGAGCTCGAGCTCTACGGCGCAGGTCGCCTCAAAGAGGCCGAGGCGCTCCCAGACGGCGATGCGGCCCGCCCTCCACGCGAGCTCGGCCGCGCGGCGGTCGAGGTTGATCAGCGCCTTGCCCGCGTGCAGCGTGCCGGCGGGGAGCACGACGGTGCAGTCTCCCTCCCACGGCTGGTTGACGAGACGCAGCAGCCTCCCGATCGCGCCGCGCTCGAAGCGAAGCGGAAGGAGCTCGGCAAGCTGCGAGCAGCGGTGCTTGAACTCGGCTTCGGCCAGCTCGCCCAGCACGGGCGGCACGGCACGCTTGAGCGCGATGATGGGCAGCAGGTACGGGTTGCACTGCGACACGAAAAAGTAGTTGACGTTGAACAGCTCGGAGAGGCCATTCATCGGCAGGTCGAGCTCCAGCGAGCCGTCGCGCCACCGGCGGCGCGCCGGGAGCGACGCCGCCCCGGCCTCGGCCCCGACCCCGACAGCGGTCCCGGAGGCGGACGCGGAGGGGGCGGGGGGCTCGGTCCGGAGCGGAGCTCGGGCGGCGGGCGAGGCCGACGCGTCGCCCGACGCACCGCCCGAGGAGGTCCCCGCAGTCCCCGGCTCGCTCCCCGCCTTTCGGGCCTCTCCGCGCCCCCTGGCCCTGTGCAGGCCCGAGAGGCGGCAGAGCCCCTGCCACGCGGCGCCTCCCCAGCTGTCGCGCCCGCGCAGGCACGAGGTGTCGCCGGCGCGCGCGTCTCCCCCGGCGCCGGCGTCGGCGCCCCCGCTCCCGCCCATGTTGTCCGCGTCGCACGGGTCGACCTGGGACCCCATGGCGGCGGCGCCAGCCTCGGCGGCTTCGGCGGCCGGCGGAGGACTCGGGAGCGTCGTCGGCATCGATGCGCGCGAGGAGGAGAGCTCGTCCGGGCGGCCGTAGAGCCCGCGCCCGGCCGCGCCGCCTCCTTTGCCGTCCCGGCGTTCGGCGGGACTTCCCCCCGCCGGCGCGGCGCCTTCGACCGCCGCCGTCCCGTGCGCACCCCCCACCGCCGCCTTGCCACCGCCGCCGACCGGCCCGGCGTCCTCGCCGAGCTCCTCGCGGAGCCACGGGTCGGCCTCCGTGGCCGGCCGGCCGGTGCCTCCGAGGCCGGACCACTCAACGAGGCGGCCCTGGTGGTCGCGGGCGATGAGTGTCTGAGGCGCGAAGAGAAAGGGAAAGGCAGAGGAGCAGCCGACCGCGGACCAGACGAGCACGTGCGGCGCCGTCAGGTGGTTGAGGAGCCGGGCGGGCTCGAGCGTGTCCGCGGCGGTGACGGCCACGCAGAGCACCCGGCCTGTGCGCGCGTAGGCGTCCGCAAAGGTGAGGTCGCCGAGCAGGCGGCGCAGGCGCCTGCGCAGCACGCCTGCGTCCTGGAGCGAGCCGGTGCGCATGAGGTGCTTGAGGATGGCGCCAAATGTGTTGGAGCTGAAGAACGGCTCCGGATCCACGCGCTGCATCTCCTCGAGAAACTCGGCCAGCTCACGCTCGGTGCGCGTGGCGGCCACCGCGGCGGTGATGGACCCGGCGCTCGAGCCGGCGAGCACGCGCGGCAGCAGGCCCGCGTGCAGCAGCTCCTTGATGACGCCGACGTGGAAGACGCCAAAGCTGCCCCCGCCGCTGAGCACCAGCGCCGTGCGGCCGTGCGCATGACGCACCTCGCGCAAAAAGGCGGCCTTTTCTGCCGGTGGCACGTCGGCCGCCTGCGCGAGCGCGCGCACGCCCGCCCTCGCCTCGTCGGCGTGGGCGCGGATCGAGGCGGGGACGGGCGACCACGGCGTCTGCAGCCCACGGTCCGTCTGGTTGCCCAGGTCGCGCGACAGGTCCCCGCGCAGCTCGAACGCGAGCTCACGGCCGTCGCCCGCGGCGCGCGCCTTCCGCAGCGCCGCGGCGCGCGCGCGCAGCAGCGGGGCGTCGAAGAGGTCGGCAGTCAGGCGCGCGGACGCGGCCAGGCCGCCGGGCCGCAGCGAGGCGAGCGCCAGGCTGGCGGCCGCCCACAGGCGGTAGTCGCCGGCCTCGTCGCGCAGCTCGGCCAGGCGGCGGCGGGCGGCACGCACGCCCGAGACGGCGTCCAGCGCCGCGCGCCGCGCGGCCGCCAGCGCACGCACGAGCAGCAGCACCGCGGCAAACACGTGCACGCGCCGCAGCCGGGCGCGCGCGGCCGCGCGAAACGGCGCGCCCAGCAGGCGGGGCCGCGACAGCAGCCCGCGTTCGCTCGCACGGCCGGCCATCCAGCCGACGGCTCGGGCGAGCGCGAGCGCCAGCGCGCGCAACAGCAGCGTCGTTAGACGCGCAATCGACGATGGTGACGTCAACAGGAGGCCCAGAACGTACGCCACAGTCGCCGCCTGCCGGCGGGCGCCCGCCTCGGCGGCGCCCGCGAGGGCTGCTGGGGGAAGGGTGAGGGTGGGGATGGGGGGCAGGCGAGGGTGGTGAGCTAGGTGGCGAAGGATGCGGACGCCGCGGTGTTGTCGGCGTTGGACGACGCGGCGAGTGACGGGCCGCGCCGGGCGGGGCGGCGCCGACTGGAGGCGGGCTGCCGATGGCCCAGAGCGGTCTGGTGCAGATGGGGGGAGGGGGGCACCGCCACCCCAGTGATGCCTCAGCCCAAAGGCTTTGCAGAGGGGGAGCCGTGGTGCGCAGCGTTTGCGCCTCGATGGCGAGAGGAGAAGAAGGGGTGCGCGATCCGGCCGCGGAGTCGCAAGCCCTGCCTGCGCCGCGGCGCTCCGACCGCTCTCCCGGCCGCCCCGTTCCCCGCTCTTCCGCCGTCTCCCCCTCCCGCCCCGTTCCCCGCTCTTCCGCCGTCTCCCCCTCCCGCCCCGTTCCCCGCTCTTCCGCCGTCTCCCCCTCCCCCCCCGCCGTTTCTCCCTCGCCGTCCGCCCCATTCCTTGCTCTCCCCCTCCCCCCGCCACCCGCTGGCCCAGCGCCTTCCGCGCCGCGCCGCGTCTCGCCCGGCGACGACCCTGTCGTTCGGGAGACCGCGCGCCGCGCATCGAGAGCCCTCCGGCGGCCGCATGTCCCGCCGCCGCGTCCCGTAGGGCTCGAGTCGGCGACACGCGCTCTCGAGATCCCTCGCGCGCGCCGTTTGCGACTCGACGCCCACCCTCCGGGGGGCCCGGCCCGCGCGCGCCGTGCGCCGCGCCGGTCGCTCGCGAAGGCGCGCAGAGAACGCGCGCGAGAGGCGATCGCGCGGCAAAGCCGCCGAGCACGAACGACGCGCGCAGGCGCACGATTCGGGGACCAAGCGAGCGGAGTGTCTCGCCCCGTCGCAGACCCCCGGAGGCGCCGCCCGCCGGCCCGTCGCGCGCGGCGACTGTCGGAGCGGCGCGCGGGCGCCCGTCGCGTACCTCGCATGGTGCCCGTTCCGTCGATCGCTGCACTCGACACAATCCTACCCACGCCAAACGGCAACGTCAAACGGTCGGCGCCGAGAGGCGCGGCCGCCGCCTTGCGGAGCCCGCCGCGCGCAAAGGCCGCAAAGTCGGCGTCCGAGTCAGCAATGCCGCTGTCGGGGGCGCGGCGCCCGGCGCGGCCGAGCGCCGCGCGCGCGCGCGCGCGGCGCTCGGGAATCCAACGCCTCGCTGGGCGCCCGCGCCGCCCGCGCCGATCTCGAGCGCGCGCTGCGTCTACACGCGCTCCATGCGCCGATCGAGGAGCAGGGAGGCGGAGAGGGAATGGGAACGGGGGAGCGCGACGGGCGAGGTGCGCGCGGGGCGGCGCGCGGGGGCGTCCCCCCCGGGGCGGGCGGCGTGCAGGTCGGTGCAGGAACGAAATAGCAATGGCTTAAGCGGACGGCGCGCGCGCGCGAGGGCCAATGCGGACAGCGCTCTGAGAGCCCATCAGGCTCGCAGAAGCTCGTCGAGCCCGTCGGGCGCCGGCGCCGCGACTGCCGCGCGCGCGTTGAGCGACGCGAGCCGCGCCGCGTTGCTGCGCAGCACATCCTGGAGCTCGGCCACCACCGCGTCGCGCTCGCCGGCGAACGCTTCGAGCTCCTCGCCGGCCACCTGGATCTCTCTGCGCGGCGATCGGAAGGGGGCGGAGACGCTGTGGGCGCGCGCGAGGACCCAGCGCGGGGAGGGGGGGGGGAGAGAACAAAAGCGGCGCCCCACTCCCCACCCCCCCCACCACCCCACCCCCCCCACCCCCCCGCCACATCCCCGCGGGGGACTCCAAACGCGCTCGAGGGGCTCGTCCCCGCGCCGCGGCGGAGCGCCGGCCCTCGCTCGCCTCTCGCCCCGCGCCGCGCGTCCCCGCGCGGTCCTTACGCCCCTCTCCCCAGGCCCATCCGCTCCGCGCCGCGCGCGCGCGCCCTTCGGAAGCGCCTTTGTCGCGCGCACCGCTCGAGGTCGTGAAGCCGTTGCACGAGCTCGAGAGCGTTCACGCCCGTGGCGGCCTTGCGCTCGGAAAACTCGCGCCCGAGGCGGTCCAGCAGCCGCTGCAGCTCGCCGCAGGCCACCTGCAGCACCGCCACCAGGCTTGTGCTCGCATCCTGCATGCCGCTCATCGTGGACGACGATCCAGCTCGCGCGCCAATCCGATTGCGACCGAAACTCCGCACCGCGGCGCCGCCGCGAACGCTCGAGCCTGCCCCTCCGCGCGCGCGCGCGCGCCCCGCGGCGAGCTGCC
>PGFX01003114.1:0-12456 GCA_003612995.1 Prototheca bovis | reverse complement strand
TGTTTCTCCCTTTCCCCCCCCCCCCCCCCCTCTCACCGTTCACCTCTGCCCTCTTTCCTCCGCCCTCTTTCCTCGCACCCTCTTCCGCCTCGCACCCTCTGGCCTCTCTTTGTCTCTGCGAGGTCTGCGGGCTCGCCCGCCCGTCGGCCGGCTCTCTCTGTTTTCGCGCCCCTCCCCAAACCCTTCTTTGCTGCACCCTCCTCCCTGCGCCGCCTGTCGGGTCCCCTCCCTTCCTCTCCTTCTTTGCCGCGCTCGCTGTCCCCCTTCCATTGCCGCGACCGACGGTCGGTCTCTCCTCCTTCCGCCGCCGCTCGCAGGCCTTTCTTTTTCCCCACCGTTCCACGTCGTTCCCGCCACGTCCCCTCTCCCTTCCCGTCGTCTTCTTTTCCCCCTTTCCGCGGGACAAGAGCAGGCTGCGCGCCCAGCATCGCCCCTGAAACCATACACCCTTTGTCCGGAGGCCCACGGGAGGGAGGGGGGACGGGAGGGACTCTTGTTTTCCGCCCGACGGGAGGGATGACCGAGCCAGGCGGGCGGATGAGCCGACGAGCCGGAGGAACCCGGCAGAGGAGCGCCCCGCCGAACCGAGCCGAGCCGAGCCGGGCCGATCTGCTTCCCCGCCGAACCGAGCCGAGCCGAGCCGGGCCGAGCCGAGCCAACCTCCCATCTGACCTCACCTAGCTTCGCCGACCTTCCGCCCCCCACCCTGGCCGCACTGGCCCCTTTCTCTTCTCTGCTCTCGCCGAACGCGCTCCAGTGTTCGCGCACGGCCTTCTTTCCCTGTTTCTTTCCTTCCTTTTTTCGCCCGATGTCCCGCCCCACCCGCCCTCTTTTCCCCAGCCCCCGTGCTCTTCTCCAGCCCAGCGCTCTTCTCGTTGCGAAACTTGGCCTTTCGCCTTTCTCCGTCCCCCCCGTCGATCGACCGGGCGTCTTCCTTTCTTTCCGCGTCCCCCCACGTTCTCTCCGCTCGACCCTCGACTCGTACACCCGACGCTTTGCCTCCCCCCCCCCCGCCCGGCCCAGGTACTCCCCACCTCTGGTCGCCCGCAGGCTTCCTCTTCTTCCCGCTCATTCCCGTCCTCCAACCCGGGTCCAGGTTTGCCGCCCCGCGAACGGTCGCGAGGCGCTCCGCTCGCGGGGCGGCCCCGCCCCCCCCTTTCATCGCTGCCCGCGCCGCGCCGCCCCGTCCCCTCTCTTGTTCCCCCTCCCCCCCCGCTCCCTTCCCCGCGCTCGAATCGCCCTTGCCTTGCACCACGTGCTACGCTCCGCCCCTTCATCGTCTCGCGCGCCCCCGCGCGCCCCATCTTCCCCCCGCGGCCATGCGACCGGTTTGATCACCCTCGCCGCGGGCTTCCCCCCCGCCCCTCCATCCCGCACCCCGACCGACCGACCGGCTCTCTCGCCGCACGCCGACTCCCGTCGGCCCCGCACCTCCCCTCTTCCGCCATCCGCCCCCAAATGTCGTCTCCTCCACGCCCCGCTTCGTCCCCCCGCCTCTTCCCTCCCGCTCTCTCGACCGCACCTCCGCCCGCGGCGGACGACCCCCTCCCTCCTCCTCCCCCCCCTCCCCCCCCTCCCGCCCTGACCTCTCCGTGGTCCTCGCCCACCTTTGTCCATCTCTGCGCACAGACTTCTCTTTGTGAACTCTACGCGTCGAGTACGCCACTCGCCCCCGAAGGTTCGGCGATCGAAGCGGCAGTACGCCCGCGGCCCGGACCGCGCGCGCCGCGGCGGGGGCGAACCGAAGCGCCCGCGGGCGCGGAACGCGGACGCCGAGCGTCTCACGGCGCCGAATGACACACGGACGCAGCGGCGCGGCGCCTTTGTCGCGTCGATTCGCGAATTGCGCAGAGCGTCGCACGCGCGCGCGCGGCTGGTGGGTCCGACAGGGCTGAGGTCGCGCGCAGCCGCCGGGCGGGCGGACCGGGGACGCGCGCAGACGCGGGGCGGACGACGGAAGCCGACGGAAGCGGGGCAGTTGTGGCGGCCGCGTGCGCCGGAAGCGGGACGGACGAGAGCGGAAGACCACAAAATGCGTCGAACGCGCGTGCGCGCCCGGCGGGGGGCCTCGACGCGCGGGCCGTCGGGCAGCGGAGGCTGGCGAAACTGGCAGCTGGGGGCCGCTGGGGAATCTCGGCGGGTGGAGCATTCCGAGAAAACCCCGACGGGGCGTCGGACCGGAGCCTCGCTCCCTCGCCCGATTTCGCGGCCCTGGAGACGCAAGCGTTGCAGCGGCCTCGACGCCGAACGCGTCGTGGGCTCGATTCGGACGTCTCCTCCACCTCTGGGCGGGCGATGGCGGTGGTGAGGGGGAGGGGGGGGGGTGGGCGAAGAGGACGAGGGACGCGGGCGCGCGAGCGGGTGGGGCAGGGGCAGGCGATACAAGCTGGGGAAGCGAGGGTTGGTCGGGCGGGCGGGAAGCGCAGGTCGGCGGGCGAGCGGAGCAGAGAGAAGCGGCGAGGAGGAGGGGCACGGGAGGGGGGAGGGGGGGGGGGGGGAGCGGCTTGGTGCGCACGCGCAGAAAGAAATAGGGACAACGCGAGGGGGATGCAGCGGCGGATGCCGAACGAGAAGAGAGAGAGGGCGAGGGAAAGAGAAAAACGGCGAGGGAGGAAGAGGAGGGAAGAGAGAGAGAGAGAGAGAGAGAGCAGGGGGGGGGGAGGAGAGAAGACGTCTGAACGAGGATAGCAAAGGGGGTGTACGGGATGGTGGAGGAGCGGGACGAGGGGAGCGGGGAAAAAGGAGGGCACACGATAAGAGATGCAGAAAAAAGTAAAGAAAGTGCGGAGAAGGGCGCGAAAGGATAGAAATGCGGCGACATGAGACGGCGACGGCGACGACGTGAGGCGTCGATGGCTGCGGCGACGGCTGCAGCAGTTGCGGCTGCGAGCACGCGTTTTGGCGTCGCTTTGTTCGTTCGTGTCCGTCTCAGAGGTCATCCATGTCGTTTCCGTAGGCGTTGCGTCCCTGGTCGTAGTCGAGGGCTTGGGAGGCGAGCCGGAGCCTTCCTGGGTGTTCTCGCTCTCGCTTGGCGAGTCCCGCCTCGGCGAGCGCCCGTCGGATGGCGAGTTCGCGGAGATCGATGGATCCGACGGCAGCGTCGACGGCGGCGAGCGTTTCGTCGAGTCCGAGGTACGAGTTGGAGCGCTTGAGGAACCACTCGATGACGCAGGTGGCGTAGACGTTGAACTGCACCGTGTTCTGCCCCGGGCACTGGTGCCTGAGCCAGAGGTCATCGCGCTGCTGCTGCGTCATCTGCGCGAGCAGGTCTGCCTGTCCCTGCTCGATGGCGTAGCGCATGAGCGGGCTCGCGAGCGGAGCCATCTTCACCAGGTGCAGCCCGAGCGGCTGCAGGTCCTCGATCATGACGTCGGCCCAGACGTGCTTGTCGTCGTTGTTGCGCGGCACCGCGTCGATCAGCACCGCGCCGCGCGGCAGGAAGATCACGTTGCCCAGAGCAGCGCCGTGCATCTGCAGCAGCACGTCCGCGCGCGCGTACGCATTCGCCTGCTCGCGCAGCGTCGCCGACGACAGCTCGTACACGTCCACGTCCAGACGAGGCCTCGCCGCGCGAATCTCGCGGGCCATCTGGTGCGCGTTCACGAAGCCGCGACCGTCCGACAGGGGACGGGTCACGATCAGCAGGCGCATGCGGTCCCGGATCGGAGCCAGACGCGGAGACGACAGGCGAAGAGGCGCCGGGATGGAGGCGCGGGGCGACGCAGAGGAACGCGTCCCGTTCGACGCAGAGGGAGCAGCCGTGCCGGCGGCCCCGCCAGGGGCGGCCCCGGCCGCCCGAACGTCGGCACCCGCGGCGGCGGCGGCCGCGCCGCCGCCGCCGACCCCAGCGGCGGCGTTGCCACCGACGGCGTCCGGCAGCAGGGTACGAACCGCCACCTGGCCCTTCGCCCCCACCGCCCCGTCCGCTCCCGCCACCGAGCTCTTCGCCCTCACCCTCCCGTCCGCTCCCGCCCCCGCGATCGCCTCGGCGCCCTCCTCGACGTCGGCATCGGGGTCGAGGGCACCTGCGCTCCCGGCCAGCGCTCCCGCGGGCTCGTCCGCGCCCAGCAGCCTGCGCATGAGCTCGATGCGCTCTGCCTCGCCCAGGAGCGCGCCGGACGAGACCTCGGAGCCTCCCGACCGGTCGATGCGCCCGTCGGCGGCGTTCGTGGATCGAGGCAGGGGGGGAGCCTCGACGTCGTCGGTGGCGTCGAGGCGCGCCTCGGTGATCCCCGCCCCCGCTCCCCGCTCCTCCTCGGCTGCCGCGAGCGTCTTTCTGGCCATGCGCCGTTCGGCTCCGCCTTGGCGCATCTCGCGTTCGCGCTTGGCGATGATGGCGTCGAGGTCCGGGACGTCTCTCGGGCCATCCCAGCCGACGGAGATCTCGTCTGGCAGGCCCAGGCACTGGGCAAGCCTCCCTCGCCAGCTGAGGACGGTCTGCGGGCTGGGCGGGAAGCGTCCCCGGTTGGGTCTGCACCAGTCGTATGCTCTGCACCTAGCCCCGACGCCGACCGCGATCCTTCGGAACCGCACGACCGTGTGCGCGAGCGCTCCGTCGTCGAGGCGGAGGATCGGGTGCGCCGAGAGGCACGGCAGCAGCTCTTCCTGGGCGGCCTTTGGCAGCACCGAGAGCGCCCATGGGTCTCGGTTGTGGAGCAGGAAGCGCACGTCCGTGTCGTTGGCTCCGCAGCGTCCCAACGCCGAGCAGAGCAGCTGGTGGAAGGTGGGTCCTAGCTCGCCGAGCACGTGGCCATAGTTGTCCTGAAAGGCGACCGACACGAGTGCGGCGTCCCCCCCCTCGGCGCGCGGCAGCGAGGTCCAGCGGTGGCCCGGCAGCGAACGCGTGGCAACCGCGGCCAGCTCGCCCGGCGAGACCGTCTTGATGCGGTGGTTGGCGTTGAAGGCCGACCGGAACGGCTCCGACTGCACGTACGTGCACGACAGCTCGGGCAGAGGCGACCGGGCCTCGGGGGGATCCTCGGACACCAGGTAAATGTCCCCATCCAGAACGTACGCGTTCTTGAACACGCACGTCGCCGCACCGCCGCGACGGGGCCCCCAGCAGCGGACCGACGACGGAGCCGGCTGGGACCGCCAGTCGTGCAGGAACGAGCGGTGAGGAGACAGGGGGAGGGGGGAGGAGGAGGGGGAAAACGAGCCGCTCGCCGAGCCGTCGCCGCGCGTGCCGTAGCGCACGGACGGGGCCGAGGTGGATGACGCGAGCGACGAGGCATTGACGCCCACGCGGGCAGAGCCACCGCCCACGTTCGCTCCAGCATTTGCCCCCGCCCCCGCCCCTGTCCCCGCTCCTGCCCGCGGCCCCGCTCCCGCCCCTCCTTCGCCGTTGCTTGCGAGCTTGCGTTGGATCTTGGCGGCTCTGTCGGGGGGGTGCGCGACGGGCAGGCCCCAGACCTCGCGGCGCGAGAGGAGCTCGTCGCGGGGGATCTGCGTGTCCTTGACCTCGGGGTGGCCGGGCTTGGGGCCAAAACCGTGCTTTTCAGGCTTGAAAAAGGCCTTGTCGTACCACTGCGACAGCTCGGGCTCGGGGCGCCACGCCTTGTCCGACCCGAGCGGACGACGAGCCGACGCCGACAGCGGCAGCGAAGCGAGAAGAAGCGCCGACTGGGAGAGAAGAAGAGAGTGTGTGTGAGGGGGGGGGGAGGGTGGCAACCGGCGGCGAGCGCAAGAGACCGGATCCACCGCCCCCGCTCGCCGCGCGCCCCTCCACCGACCCCCCTCCCCCCCGCCGTCCACCACCTCCCTGCACCCTCGCCCCTCCTCCGCTCACCTCCCCGGTACCGCCGCGCTCCCTCGTGCCGTCCGCTCTCCCCCGCCCTCCTGCCCCTCTTCCTCTCCTTTCGCCCCCCTTCTTCGCCGCGCTCTCCCTCCGATCCCTCCGATCCCTCCGCCGCCCGCTCCCCCGCCCCCCCCCCCCCTCCCCCTCATGCCCGGTCCCTTGCCGCCGCGCCGCGCCGAACCATCGGCGTGCCAGCAGCCCAGCCGCCGCTGGCCGTCGCGCATCGCCGGATCCGGCCGAGAGGCGCCTGAGACTCCTTGCGGGATGCCGTGGGATGGATGGAGCGCCGCGAGGCGCGCGGCGAGCCCGAGATCGGCGCGCGGCGAGCCCCAACGCGGCGAGCAACGGGCGTCGGCCGAGCGCCCCGGGCCGCGCGCGGGCGGCAGGCGGCCGCGCTCCGGCCGTCCGCCCGCCGCGGCTGGCGGCCCGGAACGCCCGACCGCTCGTCGTTCGCGCGGCCGCGCGGCCGCGACGCGCGGCAGAGGCGCTAGCTGCGACGAATCGAAGAAATGCGCGGGAGCAGCGGGCGAACGCACCGACAGGAGGACGAGGCCGGCGGACGCCCGACGGGCGGCCGGGGCCCGGGCGCGGGCCCCCGGACGAGCGACGAGCGACATCGCGGCGCGAACGCGGCGACAGATCGCGGGCCGAAGAGCACCGCAGCGGCTCCCGAAGCGATCGCGAGACGCTGACGTTCGACGGCAGTCTCGCGACCGGGGGGGGGCGACGGGTCAAACCTGCTGCGCCGAGCTGTATCGGCAGCAGACGCCGCACCGACAGGCCCGGGAGAGCGGGCCGAGCGGAGGGGCCGCCGATTCCGCGCGGCTTTGAAACCCGCGCGCGGTGGCCGACCGCGCGGTGCGCGCGACGCTCGGGCGCGAAATCAACCCGAAAGCGTCTATGGATGCCGTGCGGGCGCGCTCTGCGAGGCTAGCGAGCGCCGCCGCCACGGAGCCCGTCCGCGCGGATTTTCTCCGGGGGGGGTTGTTGAGGGCCCGGTTGTGACCCCCCTCTTCCAGGACGGGCGGCCGGCGAAGCGCGCGCGGGCGGGGGCGCGCGCGGGGGCGAGGCGCGCCGGCCTCTGACAGCCCCTCCCTTTGCTCCCCGTTCTCTCCCTCCCCCCTCTCCGCGCTCCCTTCCCCACCGATCTCCCCTCATCCCCTCCCCTCCCCTACTCCTCTCCTCCCCTCCCCTCCTCTCCTCCTCTCCTCCCCTCCCCTCCCCTACTCCTCTCCTCCTCTCCTCCCCTCCTCCCCGCTCTCCCCGCCTCTATCCCGCTCGCCGCGCCCACCGCGTTCCCGCCGCGCGCCCTCGCGCGCCCGGGTGGGCCGCGCGATTCCGTTCGCGGCGCCCGATTGCGTCTTTGTTTTTTCCGAGCGTGAGACGGGCGTGCGGGCTTGGAGAGTGCCGTTCCTCGCGCCCCCGGAGCTCCGTGCCGTCGCGGCGCCCGAGAGCGATCGTCCCCGGGGGGCTGGGCGTCCACCCGCGCGCCGGGGCGCGGCGCCCCGTCCGGCGTGGCGATGGCGGCTCGCCTTTCGCGGTCTCTGGCCGGCATGGCGCTGATGACCACGCGCCGCGCGGCCCCCGTCCCTCCGCTGCCGCGATCCGCCGTGCTGGGCGCCCGGCCGGCCGGCCAGCGCGGCGCGGCGCGCCCGGCCCTGCGGTGGAGCTGGGCGCTCGCGGGCCGCTCGCGCGCGCACCATAGCCGCGCCGCGTCGTCCCCTCCCGCGCTCCCGCCGCTGGCCGCGCCCCTCACGTGGCATCCTTCCACCCCGCTACACTCGTTTGCGCTCGTCGACATGCCTCCGAGACGCAGCGCACGCAAGCGCGCCGCGGCGACCGCAGGGTCGCCGTCCCCCCCTCCCCCCGCGACTCGCGCTCGCGGGTCTCGGGGCGGGCGCAGCACTCCCGCCACAGGCCGATCGGCGCGCTTGATGCACTCGCGGGGCGCCATCGGCTCGCCCCCCGGCGGCTTGGCGACGTCGACATGCGACGAGGGCTCGTCCGCCGCGGGCGTCTCGGCGGATTTGGACCCGGGTTCCGCGGGCGGTGCGTGCGCCCCGGCGAACCTGGACGGGGCGCGGCCCTCGCGCTCCGCGCGCTCCGCGCCCGCCTCGTCGTCTTCCCCGCCGGCCGTTCCGCTGGGCGTGGCGTCGCTGTCGTCGTCCGTGCCGGTCCCCCCGCCGGCCGCCTCGGCGGCGGGCGTCTCGGCGTCCCTCCCGTCCGCGCCCGCTCCCGCGCTGGAGGGTCTGCTTGCGTCCCTGGACCAGGACCAGCTGCGATCGGCGCTGGCCCCGATGGGCGTGCACGCGGTGCAGGCGGGCCCCGGGGCAGGCAAGACGCGCGTGCTGTGCGCGCGCGTCCAGTACCTCTTGCGCGGGGGCGGCCCCGGGCTGCCGCCCCCCGCGCCCGGGCCCGTGCTGGCGCTCACGTTCACGCGCAAGGCGGCCAACGAGCTGCGGGAGCGGCTGGGCATCGCGGAGGACGCGCGCGGCTCGCGGCGCAGCAGGAAGGAGGCGGCCGCGGCGGCCGAGGCGGAGGCGGCGAGGGCGGCGGCCGCGGCGGCGCTCGCGGCCGGCGGGACGCCCCTGTCTCTGTCTCCCGCGGCCGCGCTCGCGATCCTGAGCGCCGGCTCTCGCGAGGCGCTGCCGGCGTCCCTGGAGGCGCGGACGTTCCACTCGTGGTGCTACTCGTTCCTGGAGGACAACCCCTCGGCGCTGGGCGAGCTGGGCTACTCGCGCCGCTGGCGCGTCGTCGACGGCGGCGAAGCCAAGGAGGTCATGGAGGCCGTGGTCAAGAGCTACACGCCCGATCTCGAGCCGGCGCAGAGAGCCAAGCTCGTCCCGCAGGCCCTGCGCATGGTCGCCGGCATCCGAGGGGCCCTCGAGCCCGTCGCCTACGAGCGGGGCGCCGAGTGGCCCGCCCGCCCGCCCGCCCCCGGCCCAGGCTTCGCGCCGGGATACGGCCAGGGGACCCCCCCGGGACATCCGACGGGCGGGGGCTCCTTTGCCGCCCCCCAGGCGCCCGGCGGCGCGCAGTGGGGGGGCTCGGCGCAGGCGGCGTGGACGCAGGGGCCGCCGAACGCGGGCTCGGCGCAGCCGGACCCGTTCGAGACGGCCTCATCGGCCTTTCTCAAGTCGCTGCGGCGCGACCGGGGCCCGGCCGCGCCGCTGGGCGTCGTGCACGGCGGCGGCCGCGGCGGCGGGGCCGCGGGCTCGTTCGGCGTCGCGGATGGCGGCGCCTGGCGCGAGCCGGGGCCAGCCGCCCCCTCCGCGGCGCAGGACCCTGCATCGTTCGCCGAGGCGCTCCGGCGCGGCCTGGGCGCCCCGTCGGCGCCCCCCTCCGCCTCGGCCCCCGGGGCGCCGGGCTTTGACGCATTGCTGCGTCCGTTCGGCGCCGCCGCTCCCTTCGCGTCCGGCGTCGACGCGTCTCCTCTGTACGACGCGTCGGAGGCGTACCGATCGCTGGTCGGGGGTCTGTACCGCTTCGACGACGTGGTGGCGTGTCTGGTGCTGGGCTGCGCCGACCCGCGGTCCCGCCCCGCGGAGCTGGCGCACCTGGCCGTGCGTCCGCCGGCCGGCGTGAAGCCGCAGGAGGCGGCGGTCTGGGCGGCGGACTACTTTGCGCGTCTGCGCGACGCGGACGCGGTCGACTACGACCACCTGGTGGCGGCCGCCGAGGCGGGCCTGCTGCGCTCGCGCGCGCGCCGCGCGCGCGCCAAGGCCGCCGCCGCGCACGTCGCCGTCGACGAGTTCCAGGACACCTCCGTCGCCCAGATGCGCGTCCTCAAGCTCCTCTGCCCGCCCGAAGAGCTCGAGGCGCCCAGAGAACGAGACCCAGAGGAAGAAGCGGCATGGGGCGGAGCGGAGGGAGCGGGAGGCGGCCAGGGGCGCTTCGGGGCGACCCCCCAGGGTGCCGCCGGAAACCCGGGCCCGGCCGGCTCGGGCCGCCCGCGCCGGAGCCTATTCCTGGTGGGCGACGCGCGGCAGGCCATCTACGGCTTCCGCGGCGCGCTCCCGAGCGCCCTGGGCAGCGCGCTCGCGCAGACCTATCCCTCGCTGACGCGCAGCGTGCTGAGCAAGAACTACCGCGCCAGCAAACGCGTCGTCGCCGTCGTCGACGCCGTCGAGCGCTCCATGAACAAGTCGGACGACTGGTGGGGAAACGAAGACAGCAACGCCATGCTGCAGGAAGCATCCCGGCGCCCAGACGGAACCAGCCAACCGGGGTCCCAGGGAGCAGGGTCCCAGGGCGCGGGGTCGCAGGGCGCCGGCCAAGCGTGGTCGCAGGGCGCGGGGTCGCAGGGCGCCAGCCAAGCGTGGTCGCAGGGCGGAAGCGTCCGAACCTCCGGCACCCAGAACGGCGGGGTCGTCGACGTCGCCGCGGCCGCGGCCGTCGCCGCGGCCACGCCTCCCTCGGCCCACTCGCCCTCCTCGTCCTCGCCGTCCTCGTCCTCCGCCCTGTCGGCTCTGTCGTGGAAGTCGGAGGTCGAGTCGGACTGGTCGACGTCGTCTGACGGCGAGTCGTCCGCGCCGCACGCGCCCGCGCCCGCGTCCGCGGCGGCGCCCGCGTCGGCGAAGATCCCGGCCGAGACGTACGTGTGCCGCACGCCAGAGTCCGAGGCGCGGCTGGTGGCGACGCTGGTGCGGCGGCTGGCGGCGCGCAGCGGGTCGGTGGCCATTTTGGCGCGCACGCGCGCGCGCTTCAAGGCGATCGACCGGAGGCTGACGGCCGAGGGCATCCCGCACGTGGTCAAGGGCGACACGGCCTTCCTCGACCGCCGCGAGGCGCGCGACGCGCTCGCGGCGCTGCGCGCGCTGGCCAACCCCATCGACGACCTCGCGATGCTGCGGCTCGCCAAGGTCGCGCGGGGCATCGGGCCGCGCACCGTCGAGATGCTCGAGGGCTGGGCCGCGCCCGCCGACGACGCCGTGCGCGCCATGGCCGACCGCGCCCGAGGCCGCGGGGCGCGCGGCAGGAAGAAGGCCGACGAGCAGCGCGCCACCGCGCGCGCCAGGCGCAGGGGACACAACGCCATCTCGCGCGTGCTCTTCACCAAAAGCGGACGCGAAGAGCTTCTCGCCGAGATAGCCCCCGCCAAGGGCGCCAAGCGCGCCGCCGGCGGGCGTGGTCGCGGCAGGCGCGGCGCCAAGGCCGAGGCCGAGGCCGAGGCCGAGGCCGACGCGGCGAGCGGCGGGGCGTCGTCGGCGCCCGCCCCCCGCTCGTCCCCGATCGTCGCGGACTGGGCGCCCGCCACGCAGGCGGAGCTGATGGCTCTGGGCGTGCCGCGGGGGGCGGCGCGTCTGCTGGAGCGGCTGGCGCAGACGGTCGCGGCCGCGCACGTGGCCCTGGCCAACGGCGTGGACGGTGGCCTCGCGCTGCGGCACGTGCTCGACGGCCTTTGCCGCCCGCCGGACGACGCGGCCGAGGAGGGCGGCTCCAACGCCAACGCCTCCGAGCTCATCGGCGCCGTCGGCCCACTTCTCGAGCTCGCCTCGGCCGTGCTGCCCGCCGCGGGAAAGAGGCCCAGGAGGGAGGACGCGGGAGCCGAGGCGAGCCGAGAGGTCGAGGGTGCGGAGAGCGAGGGGATCAAGGCAGAGGCGCTTGCGGGGGAGAGCGAGGGGATCAAGGCAGAGGCGCTTGCGGGGGAGAGCGAGGGGATCAAGACGGAGGCGCTTGCGGACGCGGAGATCAAGGGCGAAGCGGCCGGAGATTCCGGCGCCGCGGCGCTGGCGCCGTCTTCCTGCGCCCCCTTCGCCGCCGCCGCAGCCGCCGACCCTTCCTCCGCCCCTCTCGCTGCCGCTGCAGCCGCCGACCCTTCCTCCGCCTCCTCCTCGGCCTCCCCATCCGGGTCTTCGCCTCTGCGTCTCTCCGGGGCGCCGGCGTTCGCGCGGTACGGCCCCGAGGGTCCTCCCCGCGACCCCGTGGAGCGCCTCGAGGCGCTCTCCGAGGCGCTGGACGAGTTTGTGCTGGCCCCCACCGACCTCGAGGGGGACGCCCCCCTCGGGCCCGAGGCGGCCGGCGCCCGCGAGTCGTCCTTCCCGCCCATCGTCATGATGACCATCCACGCCAGCAAGGGCCTCGAGTTTGACGCGGTCGTCGTCGCCGGCTGCTCCGCCTCTCCCTACTACGGCGAGTCGACGGAGGAACAAAGGGTCTACTACGTGGCCGTCTCCAGGGGGAGGAAGCACGTCGTCCTCACCCGGTCGGCCACCGACTACAACGGACAGGGGCGCGAGGAACCGCCCGCCTCCGTCTTCACCGCCCTCAGGGAGGGAAAGATCGAAATCAGAGAGCAAACGATGCAGTGACGAGGGGGAGACGGCGAACGCGTGCAGCTCCCAGCACGCTCTTCAGGCACAGGGTTTTTCGTGCGGGCTGTTTCCCACCGACCACAATCCTCCCCCCCTTGGTTTCTGTTCCGTCGCTCCCCCTCGCTCTCTCTCCCTCTCTTGATTCCCTTGCCGTCTCTTTTTCCTTCTTCTCCTCTTCCCTTCTGTGTGGCGCGTTCCTCACATCCCATCCCCCCCTTCCCCCTCACTACCGAGGTCGACTTTGCCGTCGGCGGCCTCGCGGTCCGCACGCCCCACGGGCCGCTGCTGAGGACCCAGGGCGAGGAGGAGGGCGGGAGCGAGGTCGCGCAGGGCGAGGAGGGGGGC
>PGFX01003104.1:0-12474 GCA_003612995.1 Prototheca bovis | reverse complement strand
GCCGCGCCCGGCGCCGCCCCCGCGCTCGCCTCGGCCCCCGCGCACCCTCCTCCGCTGCGCCGGCCGATGATGATCCGGACGGGCAAGGCCCGGACGGACGAGGGCATCAAGGTGGTGCTCAAGGCCATGGGCCGCGAGCCCTTTCCGTCCGGCCGCGCGGCCTCGGCCATGGAGGCCGCGCCCCCAGAGGTCTGCGCGCGCTGCCGCTGGGGCTACCAGTGCTCGGTCTGCCTTTTGGCGGGAGATTTGCTCTGCTGCGAGCACCCGGACGGGTGCGCGGTCTCGGTGCACCAGGAGTGCTCTGGGAGCTCTGCGCTGCCCGCGGGGCCGTGGATCTGCACCAATCACGACGACAGACAGCTCAAGACGCGAACGAGGGGGAGGGGCAGGGCCGTCGTCAACGCGGCCGCGCTCGCGGACGGCGAGGAGGAGGACGACGACGACGTGGGGGCGGGGGGGGGGAAGAGGCGCGCGGGGGGGGGGGGGGAGGACGACGACGACTCTGACGACGACGGGTGGGACGGCAAGAGGCGAGGCGGGAAGAAGGGCGCGAAGAAGAAGAAGAGAACGGGCGCCGAAGCTGCGTGGTGAAGCAAACGGAACCCTTTTTGAGGGCCCCCCTTTCGCGACGACGCCCCCACCCCACCCCACCCCGAGCGTCCGCCCCCCCTTTCCCGCCGCCGCCCCCTCCTCTTTCTTCCTCTTTCCCTCGCTCCCCTCTTTCTCTTCTTCCCTCGCTTCGCTCGCTTTTCTCTCTTCCCTGGCTTTCTTCGCTTTTCCTGCTTTCCCTGTCTCCTTGACCTTGACCGGTGGTTTTCCCACGCCCTTGTGTGCCCTCCACCCCTCTCTTTTCCCGACCCCTCCTTTTTTCCCTGGCCGCTCCCTCGCTCCCCCCACCCCTCGCACCCTCTCTGTGAGGAACGCGCCGCCTCCTGAGGCGCAGCTCCTCCCCTTCCCCCGTACCCCTCCGCGCGCCCTCCTTTCCGGCGCCAGCGGTCTCCCCTCCCGCGCACACCTCTGCTTCTTTTGTTCGCCCCGCGCCCCTCCCCCTTCCTCTTCGCCCGCCCTCTCGGTTTCCCCGCTCCCCCCGGCTTCCCCCCGGAGGGACCGCCCCAGCGGTCGGTTCCCCCCTCACCCACAAAGCCCGCTCGAGGCCTCTTCAAACCCCAGCCGCGCGCTTTCCGCCGCTGACGTTCTCTTGACGCCCTTCTGGAACGATCACGTCATCCATGCGTGGCGAGCGCAGGCGCCGGGGCCGCGGCCTCAAGCGAGAGTCCAGGGGCGACCCATCTCCCCTCGCCCCCTCCCCCCGACGTCGCGGCCCGCTCCGTTCGCCCCTCGCCCCTTTCCCCCTTTTCCTGACCCGTCCCTTTCGCTCCTCGCCCCTCTCCCCCTTTCCCGCCCCGCCGCGCGCTCGTTTGCGCGTCCTCATCTCCCTCCGTCGCGCTTGCCGCCCCTCTCTGCGGCGCATTCCGCGGGGAGGGAGGTCGGTCCCTGGCTCTTCCGTCGTCGAGCCGCCGACAGCCTCCACAACGGCGGGGCGACCGCAGACGCTATCGGCACCGCTCCCCTCGCCCTGCCTTCGATCCCCTTGCTCTCCGGGCGCTCTCACCTGCTCCCCTCGCCCTGCCTTCGATCCCCTTGCTCCCCGGGCGCTCTCACCCGGTCGCTCCGATCTGCCTTCGATCTCTTCGTTTCCTTCTCCGACTCCCCTCCCTCTTTGCGCCCCTGGGCGCGCGCGCGGCAGGCCGGCCCCGCCTCCGCGCGCGGTGTAAGAGCTGACGGTTTCCGTTTCCAGGCAGCCGCGTGGAAAGGGCGCATTACACTCGGGCAAAGAGACGCGCAGGAACGGGAGGAGGAGGGAGAGGCGGGGGGGGACACAGGGGTCCAAGGGGTGCGGTCGCGCGCGTTCGTTTCGCGTCTTCCCCACCAGCGGCTGCCCTCGCCTCTCGAAAAGGCCCCGCCTTTTCGGGTTCGCGGCCTGCTCCCGCTTTCCTCTTCCCCCCCGGCTCGCGGCCGTTTCTCTTGCTCTTCCCTTGCGCTCTTCCTTTTTTCCCTCGACCTCGTGGCCATCTCCTGCTCTCCCTCCTTTCCACCCCCCCCCCCGGCTCGTGGCCATTTCCTGCTCCCCCCCCCTCCCCCCCTCCCCCCGCTCCTCATCGCTTCTTACTCGCGTCACTTTGCTGCGACGGCTGCCTTGTCTCCCGGGATGACGATGGCGTCGAGTTCTGCGGCGATTTCGCGGAGCTTTTGGACGTGTCCGAGGAGGAAGGCGGCCGAGGGCGCCGCGACGGCCTTTCCGTCCGAGCGCACGACGACCGTCTTGCGTCCGTCGCGTTCGACGACCTCGAAATCGACTCCGCCCGCGTTGACGGGTTCGCCGGCCAGGGCGTCGCCGCCCGACCAGGTGACCACGCGCGTGGTGGCGCGGAGGAGGTCGAGCTGGGCGAGGAGGGCGGGCTCGTCGAGCTCGGCGAGCGCGGCCAGCTTGGCCGCGGGGATGGAGGCGTAGAGCCCCAGCAGCGAGGTGATCGCGGGGAGGTGCTTGCGCTCGTCGATGACCGCGAGGAACTTGGCCTGCTGCGCGCGGAAGGCCTCGGCGTTGGCCGAGACGGGCTTGCCGGCCGCGGCGCCGGCGTCGGCCGCGGCGGGCTTGCCGGCCGCGGCGCTGGCGTCGGGCGAGGCGGGCACGAACTTGGGGCAGGCGCGTTCGAAGAGGTCCTCGAAGGCCTCGCGCGAGCCCGAGGCGAGCGCCTTGAGGCGGTCGCCGTGGCGCTCGCGCAGGGCCGACGCCGCAGAGTCGTCGAGCGTCGCGCCCGCGGCGGGGCACAGCGCCTGGCACAGCGCCGCCAGCGCGTACATCTGCTCCGTCGCCTTGAGCACCTGGTCGTAGGACGCGTGCCCCCGCGGGATCTTGCTCTTCACGCGCGGCACGTACGCCAGCGCGAACGACAGGCACCGCGCCGCGTCCAGGTACCGCCGCAGCGAAAAGTACGCAAACGCGGCGTGGTAGAACAGACACACGCAGCACAGCGCCAGCTTGGTCGCGAACAGACGCTGCCGCGCCAGCGGGGCCAGCGGGGCCAGCGCGGCCAGCGCGGCCTCGGGAGCGCCCAGCAGCACGTGCACCTTGAGCAGACCCACCAGAGAAAAGTACCCCAGCATGCGAAGCACGTTCGAGTCGTTGCCGTACCCCTCGGTCGAAAACAGGCGCTCGCACCCCTCTGCGGCAGAAGAAGAAGGACGGGAGAGGGGAGAAGGGGGTGGGACGAGGACAAGGGGGGCGGGGGCGGGGAATCCCGCCCCACGGGCGGATGGGTGGGAGAGGATGGGAGGAGTGTGGGGGGAGGATGAGAGATGTGGGGGTGAGAGGGGGGGGGGAGGTTTTCTCCACTGGACGTGCGGGTCCGGAAAGGTGTGTTTGAATCACCCGGGCAGAGCCCAGTCATGTGAAAGATGGTGATAAAGTTGAATCGTCATTCCCGCACGAGGGAGAATAGGAGAGAAAGAGAGGGAGGGAGACGGTTCCGCATGTCGGAGAGAGTCCCGCCCATCGGCCATAGACCGGCGCGCAAGGGGGCTCGAACCCGAGACCTCGCGGTCGTCCGCCCAGGCCGCCCCCAGCAGGGCCGTCAGCGTCCCGGCGACCCGCCCGGCCCAGGGTGGTGTTGAGAAGGGGGGGAAGGGTCGATCGGGGCGACAGGAGAGAGGGGGGGAATTGCTTCCGTCCCGCGTTCGCACCCCCCCCCCCATCCTTCCATCCCCGCACCCTATTCCCTCCCCCCCCCCTCCGTTGCACGTTTCCGTTCTCTCTCTCTCTCTCTCTCCCTTTCGCACCTTGGGTGGCGTACTCCTGTCTGGCTCCGGATCTCTCGACGAGTTCCTCGAGGAGGGCGACGACCTGGTCGGCGTTCCAGCTGGTGGCGTCGAGCTCATCCTCGTCCGTGAGGGCGGGCGCCTCGACGCCGCGGGCGCCGCGCGCCTTGCCGCGCGCGAGCGCCGCGGCCTGGAACTGAGAGGTGAACGCCTCCACCACGTCCCACAGCCACGCGTTCGGGAGGCGTGCGTTCAGGCGGCGGTCCAGCGCCACGCCGAAGAGCGCCCGGTAGTTGTCCCAAGACGCCCGGCGCAGCGCGGGCGACGCCGGGCCGCGCGACAGCGCGTGGCGGAAGATCAGCTCCTTGTACAGCATCAGAAACACAGCGTCGCCGTCCACGAGCGGAGAGATCGACTCGGCAGACGGCCACTGCGCATCCTTAAAGTACTGCTCCGAAAGATGCGGAAACGTGTGCGAGTACATCTGGTAAATCTCACGGATGTTACGCTCGCTGACGGGAAGAGGAGAGGGAAACAAGGAACGGAAAAGCGTGAGGTGGGGGGGGGGGGCAATGGAAGGCGGAAAGGGAGGGGCGGAAAAGCGTGAGCTTGGGGTGTGCGAGGAAAAGCAAAGCCAGGGGCCGAGTAGGGAAGCGCATCTCGAGCCCTTTCAGCAAGAGCTCTGGCGGAATCCAGCAACGTCCCCCCTCCCCCTCTCCCCCCTCCGCCCCCCCTCTCCCCCCCTCTCCTCCCCCTTCTCTCCCCCCCTTCTCGCGCTTCTTCCCTCCCCCCTGCGCCTCGCCTTCCCGCCCTTCCGGCGCTGCGTTCGCACCTGATGTGGCGGTAAAAGTAGACGACAAAGTTCTGCACCATCTTGGGCACGGGCGCGGCCCGGCCGAACGTCGACTGCGGTCGAGAGGGGGGGGGGAGGGGGGGGTGAGCGCCGAGGGGAGCGGCGCGACGCCATCAGGCGCGGCCGCGCGGGGCCGGCGGGGACGCCGCGCGACGCGACCACGCGCGCCGCATCGATCGAGCAGGCGGTCCAGACGCGCGTCCGCGACGCGCAGAGCGCGCGGCGCCGCCCGGCCGCCGCGGCGCGCCGGCCGCACCTCCGCCATGACGAAAGAGGCCGCGATGGCCGCCGGACGAGAGCGGTCGAGCGGACAGGAAAGAGAGCGCCCCGCCGAGGTCCACGGAAAAAGGAGGACGCAGGGCGCGATCCGGAGCGTCTACGGACGCCGCGACGCGCGCGCCGCGCGCCAGAGCGCGCTCGCCACCCAGCGGCCGGCAGGGGGCGTGGGGGCGAGGCGCGGAGGGGAGGCGGGCGCCGCCTCCCCGCTGCGAGCCGCCGGGGCGCGCTGGCAGGGCGCGCGGGGCGGCCGCCCATGCGATCTGGATCGGTCGGCCGGGGGAGAGGGGGGGCGCATCCCGCTCGCTCGAGATCCGCGTTCGCGTCGTTTCAAGATAGGACCCTGAATTCCCGAGCGGAAACGCACGCGAAAGGCGAAAGCGATCCGCACCCCCGTTCGGCCGCCCGGCCGGCCGCGCGCGCGCGCGCGCGCAGGCGCCGCAGCGAGCGCGCCCTCGCCCGGCGAGAGGGCGTTCTCGGGCGGGCCGCGCGAGGAGGCAGAAGACTTGGCGCGGTGCAGAGAAGGAGCAGGCCGTCGCGATCTGCCGCGTTCACCGCCCGGCGGGCGTCGGAGATCGAAGGCCTCGCCCCGCAGAGCCGCCCCGTCGCGCGACGGACACCAGCCGCTCCCCGGACCCCGCGATGGCGCCGCCTGACGTGACGGCGCGTCGCGTGGCGCTTCCTCGGTCGTCGTTCGACACCGAGGCGTTCGAGTGCTGGCGTCTGGGCGACCCCGCGCGGCTGCGGCGCAGCGCGGTGCCGCTACCCGGCCGGGCGGCGCGCGCGCCGCTGGGCGCGCGGGACACCGACTACGTCTCGACGCGCAACGCCGCGCTGTTCGACTCGCTGCAGCACGTGGGCGACCGCTCGTTCGCGTTCGTGGACACGACGTTTGGCCTCGCGCTGTGCGAGGCGACCGTCGAGGCGGGAAAGGACGTGGATCTGGTGCCCGTCGCGGTGGTCGGGGCGGCGGGCGGCGAGGTGGGGGTGGGAAGCGGCGAAGTGGGGGCGGAGGGCGGCGAGGGAGGGGCGGCGGGCGGCGGCGAGGGCCGGAGCGGAGCGGGGAGCGGAGCGCGCGCGGGCGGCAGGCCTGCCGACCGGCCCGCGCTGCTGGGATCCCCGCTGCACCCCACGGTCGTGGAGGTGCTCGGCGAGCGGCCCGGAGGCGGGGCGGGCGGCCCGAGGGGCGCGACGCCCGTGCTGGTCTCCTCTGGCTGCGGCGATCTGGCGCTCCTCTGGATCGGCGACGCCGGGGAAGGAGGCGAGGTGGGCGGGGGAGCGGGAGGGGAGGACGGCGGCGGAGGTGCGTGCTACCCGCTGGTGGGAGAGACGCGAGACGAGCGCGGCGAAGAGGGCGCAGAGGCGGAGCGGGTGGGCGAGGGCGAAAAAGGAGAGGGGGCGGGCCTCGAGGGCCGCTTTGGGACCCGGCCGTTTCAGCTGCTCGGGGCGTTCTTCTCGGGCGCGCAAGGGCCGAGCGGAACGGACAGGGGCGATTCTTCAACCTCAACCGAGGGGTCGAGTGGAACGGGCGGAGGCGACGCTGTGGCCCCCGCCGACGGCCCTGCGCCCCTCCTCCTCCACGCGCTCCTCTGGTCGCCCGCCCCGGGCGCCGGCGAGTCGCTGTGCAAGCCGCGCGGGAGCTTTGGCAAACGCGTCGAGGTGTACGTCATCACGCTTCGCGCTGAAGCGTCTGCAGGCGCGCGAGCCAGAGAGATCGACGACCCACGGGCCGCTCGCTCTGCCCCCCCGGCCGCCGCTGGCTCTGCCCCCCCGGCCGCTGCTCTCGCCGCCGCCCCGGCCGCCGCTGGTTCCGCTCCGTCCCTGCGCGCGCTGTCGGCGCGCCTCGCGCTGATCTCCTCCGCGCCGCCGATGGCCACCGCCGTCTCGGCGGCCGCCCGCGCGTTCTCCGTCGCCATGCCCGAGGGAGCGCAGCCGGGCGCCGGGGAGGACGCGGCGAGACGGGCGCGGCGAGGGCCGGGGGGGAGCGGGAGGGACGGCCTCGACGGCCCCGGGGGGGTCACGGAACGCATGGCCTCGCTCTCGACGCGCGGGAGTGCGGACGGCGGCGCCGCGGGGATCGAGCAGACGCACGACGGACCAGACCTCGGCGCCGCGAGGTTTGTCAAAGCTTCCGGATCCGAGGCGAACGCGTGCGGCCCCTCTTCCTCCTCCCCTTCCTCCTCTCCCAGCTTCTCACCCCCGCCGGCCCCGCCCTCTGCCGGCGCCTGCTTCCCGCCGCCTCCCGAGCACGCGTCCGAGTTTCCCTCTGGCGCTCCGTCGGCGATCCGCGACGAGGACGACGGCATCGACGCGGGCATCGACACGGCGACCGAGCTGTTCGCCGTGCGGGTGGAGGGCGGCGCCGACGCCCGCCCAGTCGTCCTCGAGCGCGCCTCGCTGCTCCCGCACCGCGTGCTGGCCGCCGAGGGCGGCGACGCGCGCGGGTCGATGCACCTGGCGCTGACCGACGACGTCGACGCGATCGCCGTGACGATCGAGGCCCAAGAAGGGCAGCGCGGCGCGGACCCTCCCGCCGCAGAGGCAGCCGCTCGCTCCGTGGACGGTCGGCTGCCCGAGCCTGCCGGCTCCGCTCGAGGTCCGGTGCCCGAGCCCGCCGGCTCCGCTCGCGGTCCGGTGCCCGAGCCCGCCGGCTCCGCTCGCGGTCCGGTGCCCGAGCCCTCTGGCGCCCCCGCGTCTGCGTTCGCCGAGGTGGCCGGCGCCCCCGTGCCTGCGTTTGCGTACGTGGCCGCCGGGCGGGCCAAGCGGCGCTTCGTGCGGCTCGCACCGAGCGGCGCGGAGGCCCCCGGCTCGATCTGCGGCGCGATCGTCGAGTCGTCTCGGCACGCCTCGGTCTTCTTCCGCCCGCCGCCGAACGCGGCCGAGGGGAGGCAGGTGCACGTGGCCGTCGGGGACGGCGAGTGCGTCGGCGCGCGCATCGCAGGGGACGGAAGGACGCTCCTGGTGCTCACCCGGACCCACGTCTGCGCGTTCGAGTGCGTCGACCAAGAGGGGAAACCCACGTGAGGGGGGCACCTAGGGGGGGGTGGGGGGCGGGGAGAGATCGAGAGGCAAGCGAGGCGGCGACACCGCAGCCTCTTTCGCGCAGCAGCCAGCGCGGGATTCGCGCGGTCCCGCCGAGGGGTCTCTTCGGCGGCTTTGGCGCCGCAACCACGTCGCCGCCCCGCGCTGCGTTCCGAGCGCTCGCTGCTCGGGTGCCGCGTGTAACGAGCAGATCCGCAGGCGCGAACGCATGCATGCAGACAGCTCTTCGTTCGCCCGGGAGCGCTGGGAACGCGCATCGCATCGCGCCTCCGTTCGCATCCTCTCGCCGCCCTCTGGTTCTTCTCCGGCCACTCTGCGGCGTTTGTCTGCGTTGCGTTGCGTTCACAAGACGCCGGTCCCCCTCCCTCCCCTCGGGGGCGGCCGCGCGGGGCGGCTTCGCGCCGCGCCCTGGCCCCGACCCGACCCCCGTGCCAATCTCCCCGCCCCCCCCCCTCCCCCCACTTGTCTTTTCCCCGTTCGGAGCGTGCTCCGCGGCCCTAGTTTTTCTTGGCCTTCTTTTTGGTCGCCTTGTCGGATACCGGGGCGTGGAGGATGTTTCCAAACCCTCCCGCGCCGTCGGCGGCCTCCTTGCCCCTGCTCGGCGTCTTGCCGTTCCGCTTCTGGGAGGTGCCCTTGGCGGGCGTCTCCTTGCCCTTCCCCCCCCGTCCGTCGCGCTCGGCGGTCTCCTCCGCGTCGTCTCCCTTCCTCTTCTTGGCTTCTCCGTCCGTGGGGACGCTGACGAGCGCTCCCGCGCCGAGCTCGCGGTCGTCGACGGCGGAGAGCGCCCCCGCGACGTCCTCCGGGATGGCGTACCTGGAGGCGAGCGCCTCGGCGTCGCCGAGGCCCGCGGCGCGCGCGGCGTCGGCGGCGCGGCGCTTGCGCGCCTCCCTGGCGGCGTCCCTGGCGGCGTCCTCGAGCTCGTCGTCCATGGCGCGGGCGCGGTCGGCGTCGGCGGCGGCGGGCATCCTGGCGGCGCGCGAGCGGGGCAGCGCGGCGCCGAGGCGGTTGGCGCGGCGCCGGTCGAGGTGCGCGTGCGCCTTGCGCGCGAGCTTGGAGAGCAGCGCGAGCGCGTGTCCCGAGGGCAGGCCCAGCGCCGCCGCGGCGTCGTCGACGGTGCGGTTCTGCAGGCCCAGCACGAGCAGCAGCGCCGCCTGCGCGGGCGAGACGCCCAGCGGCAGCGAGGCCGCGAAAAAGGCGGACGCCAGGGGGGGCAGCAGGTCGGCGATCATGTGGTGGTCCACCAGGCCCTTGGCGTACGCCCCCAGCCGCGCCAGGTCGTGCGGCGTGATCGGCTCCCCAGAGTGCCGGAACACCGGCGTCGGGACGGAGAGAGGGATCGAGGAAGGGGCGGCGGCGGAAGAGGCGGCGGACAAGGCGGCGTCCCCGGTGGCGTCCTTGGTTCCGTTCTGGGCCTCGCCGTCCTCTGCCAGCTTGGTTTGCGCTTCGGAGAAGGTGAGCTTGGGCTCGAGGATGCTGAGCGCGAGCGCGGGGGGCATGTCCCGAAAGGCCCCCCCGAGCAGGTCGAGGAAGCGTCTGCGAAAGTCGTCCACGAAGGGCGCGAGCCACTCGGGCCCGGCGCGCACGTCTGCGGCCGCCTCGCCCGCGAGCGCGCGCAGCATGACGATCGTGTGCTCTCCGGTGACGTCGTTGGCGGTCTGGCGCAGGTAGAGCGGGCGGAAGCCCCCCCGCGACCAAAAGCCGAGCAGCTCGGGCGTCAGGCCGCAGGCCACGCCCAGGTAGTGCAGGCGGTCCGGCCGGACGTCCGACAGCGCGGTCAGCAGCGGAGGCAGGTTGCGGCGCGGAGCGATCGTCTCCGTGGCGAGGGAGGCGGACGCGTCCGCGGGGGGGGAGGAGGCGGAGGAGGCGGGGGGGCGCGCCCGGTCGCTTTGCTTGGCCGACCCCGCGTCGTTCCCGCCCCCCCCCCCTTCCTCGGCATCGACGAGGTCTGCGTCGAGGAGCTGTCCCTCGTAAAACCTGCGGAGCTCGTCGAGGGCCTTGGAGCCGTAGCCGGCTCTGGTGAGGCCCGGGTGGACGGCGATGCGCACGACCCTGGCGCCCGAGAGGCGCGCAAAGTCCGGGTCCTGGAATTGCTGTCCGACCGTCCAGGGGATGAGGTCGCCGGCGGGAAGCTGTCCCGAGGCGAGCGCCGCGCGCGCGACCTTTGCGGCCACGGCGCCCTCGAGCGCGACCTGCACGACGGCGAGGACGTCCGGGAGGGCTCCCGGCGGCGCGGCCGGGTCGCGGGGTCCCAGCAGCACGAAGAGGCGGTGGGCGGGCGCGTCGGCCAGCAGCAGGAGGTCGTTGGGCGTGTTCTTGTAGTGCGATGCCACGTACAGCGCCATGCATCGCTGCAGAAAGGCCTCGCTGGCGGCGTGGTAGGAGAAGAGCGTGTCGCGCTGCACCTCGTAGAGCTGGCACTCGTCCGGGTGCGGCAGGCGAGCGGGCGGCGGGGGCAGCCGGTCTGCCGCGTCGAGGCACAGCAGGCCGTTCAGCCAGGCCTCGACGGGGTCGCGCGGCGCGTAGCGGATCGGGTCCTCGAGCTTGACCTCTCGCAGCGAGCGCGCGCCCTCGTTGGTGCCGGCGTCGGGGCCAGCGCCGACCTTGGCCCCCCGGCGGCGGAGCTGCTCGATGAGCTTGAGGCTCAGCGACCGTCCGGTGCCCTCGTAGCCGCTCACGGTCGAACACAAAAAGACGAGGTAGGGCCCCAGCAGGGCGCGCACGACGGGCAGCGGGATGGCGGCCGCCTCGTCGATGACGAGCAGCTCCGCCTGCGCGAGCGCCTGGGGGTGGTGCGGCTGCACGTACTGCACCGTCTGCCGGTGGTCGCGAAACACGTTGACGCGCACGATCGCGCGCCCGAACGCGGGGTTGGCAGACTCGACCGCCTCGTAGTCCAGCGACTCCTTGTACCCCAGGTCGTCCAGCCCCTTGAACAGAAACTCGAACAGCGTCTTCAGGTTCTCGGGGCTCGGCGACGTCACAAACACGTTCGAGTACCCCAGCGCCACGGCCCCGGCCAGCGCCAGCCCCAGCGCCGCGCTCTTGCCGCGACCGCGACCCGCCGTCAGCGCCACCGTGCCGCGCAGCGTGCGCTCCGCGGCCGCGTCCAGAAGCGTCACCACCGCCTTGGCCTGGTCGCGCGTCGCGCACCGGGCCACCAGCGCGCCGGCCGGCTGCGCGTCCGCCAGCGAGGCCGCCAGCTCGCGCAGCTCGGCGCGCGCCTCGCCGCCGGGCGCCGGCGCGTCCGGGTCGACCGGCGCCAGCTCGCGCGCGCCGCGGCTGCTCGCCAGCACGTTGAGCTCGTCGTCGCAGATGAGGCACGCGCCGCACGACGCCAGCGACAGCGCCAGGCGCTCGTTGAACCGGGGAACCAGCTCGCCGCCGGCGCCCGTGCGCAGACGCGCGTGCGCGTCCATCGTCAGCGAGTAGAGCTGACGCAGAGACGCCATGTTCGACAGCAGCAGCACCACGATGCCCCCGCCCTCGACCGTCTCGATCGTCCGCGCAAGCAGGTTTGGCGTCAGCGCCTCGAAATCCTGCAGCACCAGCATGCCGTACGTGTTCCCGAGCACCTTGTGCGTCTCCGCGTAGTAGCAGTACCGGATGTTCGTGCTCGCCACGAACAGCGCAAACGGATCCTCGCCCTCCGCGTCCAGCAGGCCGCGCGCGGCCAGCTTTTTGATCTGCTTGGCACGCTTCTTGCGGTGCGATGACAGGTACAGATCCTTCTTGTAGCACCACAGAACAGACGGACGAGCCTTCACAGACATCTTGCTCAACATGTAGTGAAGATTCACCACCTAGAGAAAGGGGGGGGGGGGGATCGGGGGGGGATCGAGGGGGGATCGAGGGGTGAGCGACGGACGGGGCGGACGACGGAAAAGCCAGGGGTCCCATGCCCCGTCCCTGCATCCCACTCTCTGTCCCGGCACTCCCCCCCTCGCCTCTCCCCCACCCCCTCTCCCCCTCTGCTCCTCTCTCCCTCCCTTTTCGACGCGCCTGATCTCTGCCCTTGTCTCCGACAATGACGAAGAGCGAGCGGTGGCGGAGCTTGACGCCATTCTCCACGAGCGTCCGCACGCGCGAGTCGACCTTCTTCCGCATGGCGGCCCGGGGCGCCGGGACTCGTCCGCAGGGGCGCTCGCGGCCTCGCACACCCGCGCCAGAGACACGCGGACGAAGCGAAACAAACCGACCGACGCTGGCGAGTCGCCAGAGGGTCGCGGCGCCCGAGCGCGAGCCTGTACGGCCAGCGCGCGACCCGGCGCGCCGCCGCGCGCGCGCCCAGCTTTGTGGAGGCGCGCGACCGGGGGAGGAGGGGGGAGCCGTGGAGGGGATGCGGGAGGTGCGGGTGGGAGGTGGGGACGGTGCCGGGGGAGGGGGGGGAGGAGCGGAGGAAGAGAAGTGGGGGCGTCAGGAAGCGGGGGGGGGGGGGGGGGGGGGGGGAAAGGGGGGGGGGGGGGGAGCGGAGGGGCCGCGACGAGCGG
>PGFX01003093.1:0-12480 GCA_003612995.1 Prototheca bovis | reverse complement strand
GGGGGGTGGGGGGGGGGGGTGGGGGTGGGTGGGGGGCGCGAGGAAGCGGAGCGGAAGGGCGCGTCGCGGGCTCGTCACGGGTCGCGCGGTCGGTGCGTTGTGGCCCCGGCCGCGTCACAAGCCCGCGCCGCCTCTGTCGACGCGCAGCGCGGCGATGCCGCGGTCGGTCCAGACCGCGACGAGGCCCTCGCCGGTGGCGTCGGCCCCGACCGCCACCGCGCGCGGCTTGCCTCCGAGCGCGGCCGCGCCGACGCGGCGCGCTCGCAGCGGGACGGCCGCCGAGGTCTCAAGCAGCAGCACGTCGGGCGCGCCCGCGAACGCGCCGCTGCCGTCCTCCGGGTGCAGCGCCACGGCGACGAGGCCGGCGTTGGCGGCCCAGGCGCCCCACGCCGCGGCGTGCGGCCGGCCGGGCAGCAGCGGCATGGCGGCCGGGAGGGCCTGCGTCTGCGGCGCCCCCGCGGCGCCGCGCGCGAACGGAAACGCGCACAGCGTGGGCGCCGAGGAGGCGTCCGCGGACGCGTACAGCGTCATCAGCAGGCTGGTGGACCGCGACGCGCCGAGCGGCGCCCACGCGAGGCCGACGACACCCGCCGAGGGGTGCGCGGGCGGGCGGGCCGCGTCGGCGGCGCCGGGACCGACGACGTCGCGGGCCACGCTGCGCACAGTGCCGTCCTTGCGGCGTGCGCCCTTGGTGCTCGGATCGAAGCGCGAGGAGACCCAGCCGGCCTGCACGGCGAAGACGCGCAGCGCGCCGCCGCACCCCGAGGCTGCGAGAAACCCGCCACAGGGCGACCAGGCGAGTCGCTCGTACGCCGGATCGCGCGGGCCCGGGCCCACGATGCGCGCGTCCCCGGTGGCCGCGTCGAAGAGGACGACGCCTCCGCGCAGAGCGGGAAAGGCCGCCGCCAGCAGCGCGCCGTCCGGCGACCACGCCAGGGCCGTCGGCGACGCGGCAAGCGGCGAGGCGGAGGCCGAACCCGCGGCGTCGGCGGGCGCGGGCGCGGGCGCCAGCGCGGCCGCGAGCAGCCGCCGGAGCCGTCCGCCGCCAGAGAGGGCCTCGGGCGGCGCGCGGAAGAAGGAGAGCGTCTCGGGGGCCGCCGCGGCGGCGCCCGCGGCCGGACCGTTGCGCCTGGCGGGGCGGACGCGCCAGAGCGCGACGCCGCCGCGGCAGCCGACGGCCAGCGTGCGCGGCGCCTGCGGCCTCCAGGAGACGGTCGAGGGAAAGGCGATGACCGGGTGCGAGAGCACGCGCGAGGGCAGCGCGGGCGGGGGCGCCGCCTCGGGCGCCCCCGGGGCCAGCAGCCCGCCGGCGGGGCGCGCGTCGGCGTCGCCCAGCGTCCAGAGCAGCACGGCGTGCGAGTCCGGGAGGCAGGCGGCCAGCTCGCGGCCGCGCCACGTCAGCGCATCGACCGGCAGGCACGTCGCCGAGGAGGGCGCGCCGCCAGAGGGGAGCGGCTCGGCGGCCGGTTCGGGCGCGGGGTAGGGGGGCAGGCCGCCGGGGGCCCAGAGCTCGACCGCCGAGCCGCCGCCCGTCTCCAGCGAGGCGCGCGACGCGAGCTCGGCGGCCGAGGGGACTGCCAGCACGTGCTGCGAGAGGGCATCCTGGGGGGAGGGGCGCGCAGGAGAGAGGGGAGCGGCGGTCGGAAGAAGTTCGCGAGGAAGGAGGGGAGGGGAGGGAAAGCGTGGGGAGAGGAGTGGGGAGGGGAGGGGAGGGGAGGGAAGAGCGAGCGAAGGGGGAGAGGAGGGAGAGCGGGGAAGAGCGAGCGAGAGGGGGGAGGGAGGCGAGTTGGCGGGAGGGAGGAGGACCTCGACGTCCGCGGGGGAAGCTCGAAAAGGCGAGGTGCGGGCGGTTTGGGCGGAGGGAAAGCGCCGTGCGCGTCTAGCCCGTCCCTCGCCCCTCGCGCGCGCGCAGGCCGGCCTCCGCCCTCCCCCCTCCCCCCCCCCCCTCGCACTCCCCGTCCCCTCTCGTTCTCGCGCACCTGGAGCTCCTTGGAGCCTGCGTGGAAAAGGGCGAGGGAAAAGGCTCGTCGGCGCGTCGTCCCCCTCTTCCGCCAGCCGCCGATCCGATCGCGCCGCGCGCAGCCGCGGCGGCCCGCGCCGTCTCCTCTCTCGGCGCCCGCGCGCGACGCACCGCCGGCCTCGCTCCAACCCGCCATCGCGGGTGACGCCGATCCGCGCCGCGCGAGCGATGCGCTCGAGAGCCCGATAGGCAAAGGTCGACGGCGGCAAAGCAGTCGCGCGGCGATCGTAGGGCTCGGATCGCGCCTCGCGAGGGGGCGCGGCGCGGTCCTCGCGAGGGCGCGCGCGCGGGGTGAGGGGGGAGGGGGGGGGACGCGGAAGAGGCGGAGCGGGAGGAGCGGGACCGTCGGGCAGGGCGAACGCGCCGTCGACGGAGCGGGGGCGAAAGCCGCGCACGCGCGGCAATGGAATGGGTGTGGCAAGGCCGTCGAGACGGGACGGGAAGGCGGAACGGCGCGGTGCGCGCCCCGAGCGAGAGGCTGCGAAAGGCTCTCTGTTCAAAAAAAAATGGAACAAATACGAACGAAATTCGTGCTCTTCGCGTACCGTCGCGATTGGGCGGCGGAGGGGCGGTGAAAAAGTGTGCGACGAAGCACGTATTCGCTGGTGGCGGCGTCCGAACAAAACGCCGCGTTGGCGCCGCAATTCGCCGCGACCTCCCACATGCAGGCTTTGTAGCTCGCTTTGCCGAACGCTCTGCTCTTCCGCTCTTCCCGCTCCCCGATCCACCGAGGCGGCGCGCGGGTCGCTCGCCTCGGATTGCTTTGCCTCGTCAACGCTCCGACCGTTTTTGGTGACCGCGTTGCAAAAAGCGTCCTCGCGACGCGACTCGACCGCGCCCTCTCCGCGTTTACCCGACAACGCGAGCCTCCTCGTCGCCATCCTCGTCGCCTTCGTCGTCGTCGCCGTCGGCCAGCATCTCCCCGACGGCCTCGTCGACGAGCCTCGATCGTTCGGCAACCAGCACGCCATCGAGCAAGGCCAGCCGAGACAGGTACTCGCCGTCCTCGTCCGAGGCGCCGTTGGATGGCGCCTCGGAGCCGACCCCGGCCCGCGCCTCGCCATCCTCCTCCGCGTCGCGCCGCCCCTTGCCGCGCTCGCGCTTCCCCGCGATGCAGAGGTGCACGGCTCCGTTGGCGTCAGCGAGCAGCAGGCGATCCTCGGGTGTCTCGTCCGCCTCGGCGCCCTCTTCGCGCCGCCGCCTCCTCGAGGGCGGGAGCGAGACGCCGGCTACGACGTCGGCGCGGCAAGGCCGCCAGCGGCGGCGTGGGGCCGCGAGCGAGGCCGCGAGGTCCCAGACCTCGACGCCACCACCGCTTAGCGCCACGTAGACGACGCCGGGGCAGGCGCGCGACGCCACGACCGGCGGGAACAGGATGCTGTGAGGCAGCGAGAGGGGCGAGTAGGTGGCGAACGGAGAGGGCGCCGACGCGGTGGCGGACGCAGAGCCGTGCGCAGCGGCCGGGACAGTCCCGTGCGAGATCGGCCCGCCCGCCGACGCTGGGACTCCGCCCGCCTGCGCGCCGCCTGGCGCCCCGGCGCCGTGCCTAGCGCCGCTCCCCCCGACCCCGAGCTCGACCCCTCCCCGCGCGACGCCGAGCCCTCCGCCCCTCCCGGCGTCGCGCGACTTGCCGGCTGCGAAGCGAGCGATCAGCCGCGCGGTCGTCGGGGCGCTCGCGGACGCCGCGGGCGGCGCCACCGCGCGCGGGACGTGCGCCCCCAGCGCCGAGAGGTAGACCGAGGCGCCTCGGGGGGCGGTCGAGGCAGAGGCGGGCGCGTAGCCGGACAGGCCCGGCCGCACGCGGCCCGCCGCCGCGCCCACCCGCTCCCTCCACTCGTCGAGCGTGTATCGGTGCCGCGTGTTCAGGTACCCACTCGCGGCCGCCGCCTCTGCCGCCGCGGACGTCGAGGGCGGCGCGGTGACGAGGCGGAACCGCCACGGGAACGCGGCGGCGGCCCCAGGCTCGCGCGCCCCGCCGAGCGCCGTGGACGTCTGTGGCGTCGAGAGCGCGAAGACGTCGCTCGCGCGGCCGTTCGGGACGCCTGCGGCCCCCCCGGGGCCTGTAGGCCAGGCCCACGCGTCCTTGTCCTCGTCGTCACCCTCGTCCTCGTCCCCGCCGTCCTCGTCGTCCTCGTCGTCGTCGCCGTCGTCGTCATCGTCGTCATTTCCAACGCCGTCGCCGCCGCTGCTGCGCTTGTACGCGCGGCGCCCAGCGTCCCATACGGCGCCTCCGAGAGGTCCGACCGAGATCACGATGCGGTCCAGAGGCGGGGGCAGCGTCGCGACGGCGGCGAGGCGGCCCGGCGCACGCGGCTCGAGTCTCAGCAGCGAGGCCGGCGGAGTCGACGCGGGTTCGACCGCCCCGCCGGGCATGGGCGCGAGGCCCAGGGGGGCGACGGTCGGGGCTCCCGGAGCCGCGCCCGCTGTCGCCCCTGCTCCAAAGCCGCCCTCCCAGTCGCGGCCCTCCCACTCGGCGCTGCTGCCCCACGCGTGGCCCCTTCCCTCTGGCACGTCAAAGGCGAGCACCTTTGGTGCATCGCCGCCCAGGAACGCGAGCGCCTTTCTGCCGCGGCGCCGCGTCCACGTGGGCAGCGGGGCAGAGTGCATGGGCGACAACAGGTCGAGCAGCGCCAGCGACGAGAGCGGGACGCCGGACGAAGACGGCTGGGCGGCGGCAAGGTCTCCACGCGGCTTGGAAAGTGCCAGGGCTGCGCCTCGTTTCGCGTCGACGCCCCCTCCCGAGAGCCTCGGCGGGCCGGAAGCCCTCGACCCTGCGCCTGGACCGAGCTGCCCCGCCGGCCCGGCGCCCGGCTGTGCGCGCAGCAGACGATCGACCCACCCCCCGGGTGGGCTGACGATGCGGAACGGGCGCCACGCGCGCGGGAGCGGCGAGACGGCGAGGCGGGCCGGGGGGAGCGCGGGGTGCGTCGCGAGCGGCGGCGGCACGGGCGGAGGCGTCGCCGAGGGGAGCGGTGAGGGCGTCGGCGCGATCCCGGGAGAGGGCTGCGGAGAGGGGGCCAGCGGCTGCGCCGCTGCAAGTGGGCGGTAGAAAGGGGACTGCAATCCCATGGACGCGTCGCCGCGGCCTCCAGGAGCGCTTTCGCCCCCCCCGCGAGCCTCCTGGACGCCTGCGGGTCTTTGGCGGCCCCGGTCGCTCGGCGTTCGGTCCGCCCCCGTCCCCTGGTTCAGGCCGTCGACCCTCCAGAGCCGCACGACGCCGCTGCGGTTGCAGGAGGCGAGCACGTGTCCGTCGAGGCTCCACTCGAGCGCCACGCACGGCTCGGGCTTGGGGGCCGCGGGCGCGCCGAGCAGGAACGGCAGGCGCGGTGGAGGAAAGGCTGGCGGCGGCACGACGCCCTGGTCCGCGAGGGGCGACCCGGGCGGGGGCGTGGGCGAAGCCGACGGGGTGACCGACAGGTGCGACGCCGGGCCAGGCGGCGTGACGCTCGGGAGCGCGCCAGTCGCGCCGGCGACGCCGTTGGACGTGCGAACAGGCGCCGTCTTGGTTCCGCCAAACCCCGCGCCCGGCGCGGCCCCGCCGCATCCCCCTCCCGGCGCCATCCCCTCTAACCCATCGCCCACTCCGCCTCCGTGGATCGCGAGCAGGCCTCCCTCCCCGCCTTCCCTGAACACGAGCACGTGCCCGCAGGCCAGGCCGGCCGCCAGCAGCCAGCCGCCGCTGTCGCGCTCGCGCGCAAAGGCGAGCGCGAGCGGCGGCGAGGGCGCCCAGAGGTCTTCGCGGCCCGCCGCATCGCCGCGGGCCGTCAGGTAGGCGGCGATGATCCCACCGGCCGTCGGCGGGAGCGCGACCCGCGGGCGGTCCGCGGGGCCGGCCTGCGCCGACGAGGCGCGTCCGCGGGCGGCGGCGCCTCGCCGGGCGGCGTCCGGCGCGTCCTCGCGCTCCCGGGATGCGCCGGCGTCGGCGTCGACGGACGGACCGCTCGGGGTTGATGCGTCGGCCCGACCCGCCGCGCCGGCAATCTCACCTCCCGCCGCCGGCCCGCCGCCGCCGGCTTGCCCTCCCTCGCCTCTCCTTCCCCCCGCGCCGCTCGCCTCCCCCTCCCTTCCCCTCTCCCTCGCGTCCTCGAGCGCCGCCTGACGCGCTCTCGCCTGCATCTCCCGCGCCTGCTTCGGGCCCATGCTCACGGGCACCCTTTCCCGGCGGTGCCTGGGTTCGTGCAGCGCCGGGCGCCGCGGCCCGGCCTCGGCGTCGCCCGCCTCGTCGGGCCCGGCCCTGGCGGCATCGGGGTGCCCGCTGCCGTTGGGGCCGGCTCCCGCCGCCGCCGCGCCTGCCTTGTCGCTGCCCTGGCCGCTTCCGGGGCCGGCGCTCGACCCCGTCGCGGCACCTTCGGGCTCGACGCCGGGGCCCGTGCGGGCCCATCCGACGGCGAACGCGATGGCGCACGACGGCGCCGGGAGCGGGCGGCTCGGATGAGCCGGGGCGTCCGCGGGGCCCCCCGCGTCCTCGGCCGCGTTTCCGCCTCCGGCCTCGCGCTCGTCGCACTCGCCCACGGCGAGGCAGGTCACCCTGCGGCCCGGCGCGCCGGGGAGCACGCGCCACGAGGTGAGCACCGCCGAGGGCGGCGGGCGCCGGCGGCGCGCCGTCCGCGGCGGGGCGGGCGGCGGCTCGTCCGTGTCCGGCAGGGGCGCCGAGAGCCGGAGCGCGCCCAGCACGGCCGGGAGCGCCGCGCGGACGGCGCTCGCCAGCGCGGACGCCGCGGCAGGGTCTGGCAGTGTCGCCCAGGGAATTTCCGTCTGGGTCGCGGCGTCGTTCGCCTCGCGCGTCTGGCAGCCAGCGCTCGGCATGGCGGTCGGGAAAGGGCGAGCCGGTGGAGTGGGGAGGCGGCGAAGCGGGGGAACGCGGTTCCGGTCTGCCGCGGGCCGGGCGCCGCGCGCGAGTCCGAGACGAGACGGGGTTTGTGCCCGGCCGGGCCGAGCGACGAAATTCTCCGCGACTCGACCTCACCTCGGCACGAATTGCCGGCAATTTGCTTTTGTTTTTTTTCGCGTTTTCCCTCCGGGTGCTCGGCGCCGCGCGCGCCGGCGACTGCGGAGCGAGGGTGGACCGGCGCGGGGCACGGCGGCACGCTCCCGCACCGCACCGCACGCCCGAGGACCTCCGTCTCCGGGACCCGCTCCTCCGCCCCGCTTGCCCTCCCCGCGCCCTCGCCCGCCTCCCTCCTCCGTCCCCCTCCTCCGTCCCCCTCCTCCGCCCCCCTCCCCCGCCCCTCCTCCTCTCCCTCGCCTCGCCCCCCTTCCGCCGGGGCGCGCGCGCGCCCGCGGCGCGCCATCGCGATAAGGAAGAGGAAAGCGCGCACGGCGCCGGGCCGGCCTCCCTCCCGCCGGGGCGCGCTGGCTGGGCGAAAGGCCCGCCTGGCGCCGGCCTCGCCCTCTTTCCCAGAACGAGGAGGCAGAAGGAGCAGGTGAGACCGCTCGGATGCGGCTCGCGGCTCGGCGGCGACGCGCCGCCTTGGGCGGCCGCCCGCGCTCCCCGCCATGGTCTGCGGCGCGGCGAGGGGCCGTCGGGCCTGAAGCGGTCGCCGAGCACCGCGGCTGACCCTCCTTTTCCCCCTTTCCCTCGCAGGATGGTGCTCAAGTGCGTTGTCGAGGACGGCGAGGCGGTCGCGGAGCGCCCACTCGACTCGCGGACGCTGGCGCCTGCTCCCGGCCTGGAGCCGCCCCCATGACCGCGCCCCTCCCCTCCCCTCCCCCCTCCCTCCGTCTTTCGCTCGCAGGACCCAGACCTGCCGCTTCAGCGGCCTGAGGATCTACCCTGGCAAGGGTGTCCTCTTCATCCGCGTCGATGGCCAGGTGCGGTGCCCGTTCCCGTCCCGGCGCCTCGGTCGCGCGCTGCATGGTCGATGGGCGCGGCGCGCCCGGCGGGCCCGCCCGGCGTCTCGCGGCGCTCGTCGCGCGCCTCGGACTGGCTTTTTGGACGTCTCCATCGGCAATGCGTCCGCGTGCGCGCGCTCACGCGCTTCTCCCGCTCTCCAATCGCGCAGCAATTCCTGTTCCTGAGGAAGAAGTGCCGCTCGCTCCACAACCAGCGCAAGCGCCCCGCCAAGCTCGCCTGGACGGTCACCTACCGCAAGCAGCACCGCAAGGTTCGTGTCTGACGCTGGAGAGCGGAGCGTTTCGCCGCCCGCGCGGCGGTTTTCGCATCGCCCGGGCCCGCGCCGCCGCGCGGCGGCGCGGCCGGTGGCACGCTCGACTGGCGGAGGTGGGGGCGGAGGGGAGGTGGGCGACGGGGCGGCGGGGGGAGGGACCGCGTGGCGGCGAGGTGAGGCGAGGCCCGCGTTGCGGAGGGAGGCAGGAGCTGGTCGGCAAACGGCTGCGACGCACGAAGGACGGATGCGTCCTCGTGGATGCGTCGCGTCGCGTCGCGCGGCTGGCGGCCCTGGAGAGGTGATCGGGAGCTGGAGGCTGGAAACTGGGCTCGGGGAGGGGCGAAGAGAGAGGAGGGCGTTGATTCGTGCCCGGACCTCTTTCGCGACGCCCGTCGAGGCCGGTCGACGTCTGCGCGGAGAGCGTCGTCGGAGGTGGCGGTTTTGGCAGGAGGAGAGGTGGGGTCGGCTCGAGGCTCCCGCTCGGGCGGGTCTGCTCTCTCTGCCGTCGCCCCGGTCGGCCGCGAAGCGGCTCTTCTTTCCTCTTGCCCTCGAGCTTGCCGCCCTCCGCGGGGGGGACGCGAGACGGCTGAGGCCTTTCGGTCGGCTGCGCTGCTTTCCGGCGGCCCCGGGGAATCGCGAAGGGCCGGTCGGGCGGCGGGCACCCGAGTTGAGCTGGGGCGCCGAGCCGGGGGTGGCGAGCGGGGGCGTGTTTCGGTTCGGCCCCGTTCTCCATCGCCGTTCCGTTTCGCCGTCTTTTCGGGGGCTCGATCGTGGCGGGGGCGGCTTTTTCGCCAAAGGGCGGGTGGAGGCCACCTCTGGGATCTTTGCACGGCCCTGCCTCTGCGGCCTGGTAGGCACGGCGAGGGAGGCTCGGCGGAGGGGTCTCGTGGTTCCCTTGTGTGCCGTCCTGCGTCGGCGTCTTCTTCGGCCGACGCGTGCGGCTCGGGGAGGGCCGCTGGCTGCTCGGCATTGGCGGGGGCGACGGTGGGGGCCGGAGGCCGGAGGCCTCGCCTGGAGGTGGGCTTGCGTCGGCCCCTGGCAGCAGCTGGCGCCCTCGTTGCGCGCCGGGCCAGGCCCGGAGGATGTTTCCCCGAAGAATCTTCCTCCGCTTTTCTGTCGGCTGCGCGGTCTCGTTTATCCGTTTCCGGGCCGAGCGTGGCGGTTTCCCTGCGCTCCTGTTCCTCGTCCGCTGCTGACCCGTTTTCCCCCCCCTCTCCCCTTCCCCCTGCGTTTGTTTCCCTGCGTAGGAGTCTGACATCACCGTGCAGCGCAAGAAGCGCCGCTCGTCCGGCAAGGGCGCCCTGCGCTCCGTGGCCGGCGCCTCTCTGGAGGTGCTCGCCAAGCGCCGCACGGAGAAGCCCGAGGCGCGCAAGGCGTCCCGCGAGGCCGCCCTCCGCGAGGTCAAGGAGCGCGCCAAGAAGGCCCGCGCCGAGAAGGCCGCCGCCCGCGCCGCCGCGCCCAAGCACGACAAGGCCGCCAAGAACGTCCCCCGCGGCGCCGGCAAGGGCGGAGCCCGCTCCACCGGCAGGTAGGCCGATGGCCGAGTCGCACCACCAGGCGACGCACGACCGCACCCTCCCGCGAGCACGCGTGTAACGCGACACGTTCTGGAACACACTCGCGCACACGCAAAACCGAACGAAAGGGAACGAGGAAGGGGAGACCACGGAAGGCAAGAAAGGGGGGGAGGGAGGCGGCCGAGGGGGACAGCCCCAGAGGCAAAGGGGGGGGAGGGAGGCGAGGGGCGGCAGGCCCAGAGGCAAAGGGGGGAGGGAGGCGAGGGGCGGCAGGCCCAGAGGCAAAGGGGGGGAGGGAGGCGAGGGGCGGCAGGCCCAGAGGCAAAGGGGGGGAGGGAGGCGAGGGGCGGCAGGCCCAGAGGCAAAGGGGGGGAGGGAGGCGAGGGGCGGCAGGCCCAGAGGCAAAGACGAGGCGAGGGGAGCGAAAAGAAGCGCGAGCCCCCCTCTTCCTCCCTCCTCTCTCTCCCCTTTCCTTCCCCTCTCCCGTCCTCTCCGGTGCCCCGCTCCGAAGCTGCTCGGTCGCCGTCGCGCTTTCCCTTCCCCGCGCATCCCGCTCCTCGCGCTCGCTCCGCGCACTGCGCTTCTCCGTTCTCGCCTCCCGTTCGGCGCCCGAATCTCCCCGCGCGACGCCCAGATCGCCCGCGTTCGGCGCCGCGCGGCCCCGATCGCCGCCCGCCCCCCGCCTCCCCCATCCGCGCCCCCCTCTCCGCCGCGTTTCGCGCCTCGCGTCCCGAAGCGGCCCCGCACCCCTGCGCCTCCTCCGCCCCCTCGCGCTCCCCGCGCCCCGCGCGCCGCGCGCCGCGCGCCCACGCCCTCCGCTCGATTGTGAGCGCCGACGGGCGGGCGTCGTCGCCGCCAGTCGCGAGCGATCGGCAGCCATGGCGGAGATCCGGATCCGTATCAAGCCCACGTCGGGGCAGACGCCCCTCGAGGTGTCGACGAGCCCTGCGTCGACCGTGGGCGATCTGAAAAAGCTCGTGGCCGACCGCCTCGATGCGACGCCAGACCAGATCCGACTGATCTACAAGGGACAGGTGCTGAAGGACGCACGGACCGTCGAGAGCTATGGTGCGCTCGACGCCCGCGACCGGCCCAGCGCCACCGAGGGCCGCACGATCGACCCCCCCGCCTCGCTTTGCGCGACTCCCTCCTCGGCCCGGCCCGGCCCGGCGCCCCTCACGCCCCCCCTCCCCCCCCTCCCCGCCGCTCCCCCGCGCAGGCATCGGGGACGATCACGTCGTGCACATGGTTCTCCGCAGAGCCTCTGCGACCGCCAGGTGCGTCTGGGGGCGAAACGGCGTGCTCGACCGGCGGCGCGGCGCGTCGGCCGCCTCGAGCGCCGGCCGCCGAGGACGACGCGTGGGAAGAGGAGAGGGACGGGAAGCGCGGGCCTCGGAGGGCCTCGGAGAGCCTCGGAGCGAGGGAGGCAGGGAGGCGGGCAGGGAGAGAACGGAGGCGAAGGGGGGGAAGAGGGGGTCTGGGGGGGCGGAGCAAAGGGACGGGGCGCCCCCACGCGGCCGGTGAGATTGCCCGCGGGACGCCGCGCGCCCCATGAGGGCCGCGGCGCCCCCCGGGACGCGTGCGCCGGCTCGATTGTCCTTTTGCTCTCCGACGCGCGTTTGTCGAGACGCGTTTGGGGCGTCGGGGACGCGCGGGCGAGGGTTCGCGGATGCGATCGGGGAGGCGGAGGTGGAGGGGGAGGGGGAGGAGGGGCGGACTGGGGGCGGCTCTCCTGCAGTGCTCCGCGGCGGACCCACGGCGGGCCCGCGGCGGACCCACGGCAGGGCACGGCGGGCCCGCGGCGGACCCACGGCAGGGCACGGCGGGCCCACGGCGGATCCACGGCAGGGCACGGCGGGCCCACGGCGGATCCACGGCAGGGCACGGCGGGCCCGCGGCGGACCCACGGCAGGGCGCGGCGGGCCCACGGCGGCCAACAGCGTCTCTCGTTCCCGCCCGTCTCGTCTCTCCTCTTCCACTGTCCCGCTCTCCTTCCCCGTCTCGCCTGCCATCTCCCCTCTCTCACCCCCCCATCTCTCCCCTCCTCCCTCTCACCCCGCCCCCCTCCGTCTTCCCTGCCTCCCCTCCCTACCTCCCCTCTCTCTCCGTCTTCCCTGCCTCCCCTCCCTACCCCCCCTCTCCTTCCTCTTTCCGACTCTCCTCCCTACCCCTCCTCTTCCCTCTCCTTTTCCGCAGCTCTGGCGCGTCTGGTTCGGCCGCCGCGGCGTCTCCCGCGGGCGGCGCCCGGGCCGTCCCGTCTCCCTCTGTGGCCGGGGCGGGTTCTGGCGCGGGCTCTGGCGCCTCTCCCGCGGCCGACCCGCTGTCGATGTTTGGCGGCTTTGGGGGCGCGGGCGGGGGGTTTCCGCCTCCCGAGTCGATGCGCGCGATGCTTGGGTCTCCGTTCGTGCAGCAGATGATGAGCGATCCGAGCGTGATCCGGGCGATCGTGCAGGCCAACCCGATGCTGCGCGCGATGATGGACGCCAACCCGCAGGTGGCGCAGCTCATGTCCGACCCCGAGACGCTGCGGCAGGTCATGGCGGTGGCGCAAAACCCCGCGCTCGCGCGCGAGCACACGCGCGCCGTCGACCGCGCCATGTCCAACCTCGAGTCCATGCCCGGAGGCTTCAACGCCCTGCGGCAGATCCACAGACAGATGGAAGAGCCGCTCGAAAGGGCAGCGGAAGAAGCCGACAGGGCCGCGCAGGGCTCGGAGACGGCCGGAGCCGGAGCGGCGGGAGCGGGGGGAGCCGGCGCCGGAGCCGGAGCCGCCGACAACCCCTTTGCCGCCCTCTTCGGGGCCGGGGGCGATGCCGCCGCCGCCTCCACCGCCTCC
>PGFX01003082.1:0-12487 GCA_003612995.1 Prototheca bovis | reverse complement strand
GGGGGGGGGGGGGGGGGGGGGGGGGGCGTGGAGAGCACGGCGCACGGGCGGGAGGGTGTGTGGAGGGAGCGGGGAAGCCTTGGCGAGGGGGCGGCGGGTCGAGGCCGCGGCGAGAAAGGTGCGGAATCGACGGGGGGGCGGTGGCGTTTCGTTCGGAGCTGGTGCGGTGACCGGTTGGGTGGCGGCGGAGGGTTTTGTTCGACGGATCGAGTCGGGCGACGAGGATGCCGCAGGCGCGGTGAGGAAGGCGGGGAGAGGGGAGAAGGGAAGGGAGGAGCGGAGGGGCAGGGGCGGAATGGGGGCGACGGTTGCCCCGTCGCTTGGTCGCAGCCCTGCGTGGTGCCTGGCTCTTCCGTCTTTGCTGCTCTCCCCGCTCTTTCTCGTTTTATCGCCTCCTTCTCGCTTCCCTTTCCGCCCCTCCGCCCTCTGCTCGCTCTCTTTTCTGTTCTCCCACCCTCCGCTCGCTCCCCCCCTTCCCCTCCCTTCCCCTCGCTTTCCCCGCTCCCTCACCTCCTCCCCGCACTCGTCCTCTCGGCCTCTTCGCCTGCAGGCATGGATTCTGCTGACGCTCGGGACGCTGTGCGCGATTCCGTGGATGTTGGTGGAACTGGATCGGGCTCGTTTCGACCTGTTGGCGCAGACGTGGTGCGTGGCCGGCGTGCTGGTCGTGTTGTCGGTGAGCATGAGCATCTACCAGGTCCTCATGCACCTGGAGCATTACAACCGCCCCCGACTGCAGGTCCGCGTCGTGCGCATCCTGCTCATGGTCCCGATCTACGCGATCGACGCATGGCTGGCGCTGCGGTTCCGCAACGCGCGTGCCTACCTCGACCCCGTGCGCGAGTGCTACGAGGCGTTCGTGATCTACAACTTTTACGCCTACCTCATCGCCTACCTCGAGGACGAGTTCGGAGACCTCGACGCCTACTTTTCGCACAAGCCCGCCACGCCACACTTGCCCCCGCTCGACCGCTGGTGCGAGCCCTGGCCGCCGGGCGCCGCCTTTTTCGAGCACGCGCGCCGAGGCGTGCTCGCCTACGTGCTCGCCAGGCCGCTCTGCACGCTCGCTGCGGGCGTCGCGGGCTTTTTCGGCGTCTACGGAGACGACCAGCCCTTTGCGCTCAACAGGGCCTACCTCTACACCTCGCTCGTCGGCTCGACCGCGCAGACCTGGGCGCTCTACTGCCTCATCCTCGTCTACCAGGCCACGCACACCGAGCTCGCGCCCGTGCGGCCGCTCGCCAAGTTCCTCTGCATCAAGATGGTGGTCTTCTTCTCCTATTGGCAGAGCATCGCGCTCGCCATCGCGGGAGCCTTCGGGGGGCTCGCGCCCATCGCGCAGGCCATGCCGCAGCCGGCCACGCAGGCCGACGCCGCGGGAGCCGTGCAGAACGCTCTCATCTGCGTCGAGATGTTCTTCGCGGCCATCGCGCACGCCTGGGCCTTTCCGCCGCGAGACTACGTCGACACCAGCAGGGCGCGCGCGAGGCCGGGCGCCGGTGTGCTGCGAAACCTCGCGGTCATGTGGGACGTTCGGGACGTCGTCTCGGACGTCCACCAGCTCGTATCGGGCACCGTCGCGGACGTCCACGACTCGGTCGCGGACGCGGCGCGCAGGGCGGCGCACAAGGCCGCCACGCCAAAGCGCTGGATCGAGGGTCTCGTCGCCAAGCGCGGCGCCAGCAAGGCGGCTAGGCTCGGCGCCGCGGGCGAAGACGACCCAGACCTCGAGGGAGCGGACGACGAGCGGGGGTACGGCTACCCGGACGCCGCCGACGAGCGGACGCCCGCGCGAGTGGACCTCGCCGGCGGTCGTGGACGACGCGGGGGCGACGCGGGCCCGCCCGCGACGCGGCCCCCGGGCGACCCGCGCTCGGCGCCACGGCGGGCGCCGGGGAGGAGGGCGGTTGATGCCGAGCTGTCCCTCTCGGCGCGCTCGCGCGATCTCGAGCTCGGGAGCGGCAGCCTCTCGCAGGGCACGCTCGCCAACGACGTGCTCGGCCCGGCGCCCGTCGCGCCGCACGAGCTCGAGGAGAGCCTCATCTCCTTTGGCGAGGGCGACGACGAGGACGGCGACGAGGGCCCGCGCGCGGACGCCGCGAGCGCGCCCGGCGAGCCGGCGCCCGCCGGCGAGCCGTCGCCGCCCCGCGCGGCTTCCAGGCTCTCGATCTTCGGCATCAAACGCAAGCCCAAAAAGGAGGCCAAGCGCGCCGAGGCGCCCGCGCCGCGCCTCGCGCCGGCCACCAAGACCCCGCCCGCCGCCTCGTTCGACCTGTTCGCCTCGCGCGACCGCTCCTCGTCGCTCCCGATCGACGCCTTTGGGCGCATATCTCTCGACTCTCGGCTTGGCGGCGACGGCTCTGGCGACGAAGCCGCCGCTGCGCCGTCGGTGCGCCGCGTCGCCCACGTGGGGGGCGCGCCCACGCCTGCAACCTCGGGGGCGGCGCGCCAGGGCAACCCCCCGCGCCCGCACGGGCACCGCGCTGGACTTGAGGAGCTCCCGCCCACGTACTCTGCGCCTCTGCCCTCGACACGCGCGAGCAAGCGCTCGCCGCCGCCGCCGCCTGCTCTCGCGGCGCTGCAGGCCGTCGCTGGCGCCCGCGCCGACTCGACGGGCTCGACGCGCTCGGCTGGCTCGTCGCGGCGCAGCGCCTCGCGCCACGGCTCGGCGGAGCGCGAGGCCGTCGAGCGGCCCGAGGACGTCTGGATGCCCGGAGACGCGCTGCCGCCCGAGGAGGAGGTGGGCGGCATGGGCGGCTACGGCGGAGGCGCCTATGACAGCATCCTGTACGGCCGCCCCACGGACCAGATGCGCGCGCTCCGCGCCGGCGCCGGCTCCTACTTTCCTCCGCCGGGCGCGCGAGCCGACCGGTGGCCGACGCAAGGCGCCGTCGTTGCTGGCGGGCTCTGGGGCGGCACGCCCGAAGCCGACGCCAGGACGCTCACCCGGGGGGTTGACGCGGATGCGGCCTCGGGCAATGCCGAGCTCGACGACGCGGCCTTTTACGACCCGGTTTTCGAGCACGTCCGCTATGGGACGCCCTGATCTCTGTCGATGCGCCTCCCGCTGATGTAGAACTGCGAGGACGGCGGCACTCGCTGCTCGCCGTCCTCACGGGCGTCACACCGGCGCTGGTTTTCGCGGGAGAACACGCCGCCTCCGTTGACCTCTCACCCCACCACCTGACACGACGTTCGCTACCACCTCACCCCGCAGCCTGATGCCGCCCTTTCTGCACCAGGCGCGGGAAACGACCCTATTTGACCCTGCGCAACGGATGCACGTCCGCCAAACGACGAACCCCACAGCACACCGCAGGACACGGGCCCACGGGCTTCGCTTCTCGAGCCCCAATGCGCGGCTTCCAGGCGCACGTCTTGCGCCTCTAACAACCGACGCTCACGCGTTTGCCCCTCGTCTACGCCGTCCAGAGGTGCGCCTCTTCTCGACCTAGGCCGCCTGGCACCCTCATCACTCCCGTTTGCTGCGCTTTTTTCCTCTGCTCTCCCGGTTCTCGCCTCTGCCGTCTTATTATTTTCCTGCTTTTCTCTCCCCGACCTGTGCTCGCACACGTCGCTTTGCAAGGCTTCCTTGCCTACGCTTCCTCCAACGCTCTTTTTCTCACTCGCGCCCCTAAAGGCCGCCATCTAGCTCCCTCCCCGTCATGCTCGCCCTCCTTAGGAACGCACTATTCTTAGGAACGCACTATTCGTCTCTTTTGCCTCCCAGCCACGGCTCTTCGGGGAGCTTCTTCGGGCGAACTGATCACCGTGGCAGGACTGCTCGCAGGACTTTCGGTTCCCACGGTCGCCGGTCCGTCAAAGAGCTCGAGCGTCGGCGCTGGAGCGGCCCTGGCGCCACAGGGGTGAGGACGTCGCCTCCATTCCCCCACCTGCCTCTCCCTTTGCGGCGGCGGGAAGCTTTTCGCCGCCGCCAACCTCGCATCGTGCGGCCGTTCTCTTCTACCCCGCTCCCTCTCAGAAAGCGTCTTTTCGAAAACGCCCCCCCGCCCTTTTGCCGGCCTCCCACGCCGGTCCACGGCTCCCGCCAGCCTCTTACCCGCGTTCCGCTGCTGCAGTCACCGTTTCTTTCATTGACGCCCGGCCGTCTCGGCCTCGCCACTGTGGGCGCAGGCAGCGCTCCCCCCACAATCTTTTCGAAGCGCGCTGCAGGTCTCTCGACAAAGTCGTGTCGCGCTCGTTCTCGCCCGAAATCCATGCGGTTGCCTTGCCCACCCTCGTCTCGCCCTCGTGTCCGGCCGCCCCACCCTCCAACCCTCTCGAGCTGGTCTTTTTTTTTTCATCCTTCGCGCCGCCCTCGCCCTCCCCCCCTTTTTTTCTCCCGTTTGCGTCTTCCACGAGAGTCCCAACGCTCGCTTCTTTGTCATTCTTCCTCGTCGCGCGGTTTCGTTCAACCACATCCGCCCGTCTCGTTCCCCCGCGCCGCTGTGACGACGTGACCGCGCGAAAAGATCCAGCGGAGACTCGCGACGGCGTTCGAGCGTCCGCGAGGGCCGCGCGCCGCGCCCGAGGATGCCCTCGCCGCCGAGCGCTCGCGTGCGGCTGCGGAATGCGCGTTGCAGGCGCTCCGAGCGCGACTCGAGCGCGTCGCCGACCCGAGTCGGGCGCGGCTGCTCGTCGGGCTTCTTGGAGGGGCGTCGCAGGGACGTGTGGCGGCAGAGGGACGGACGTCGCGCGGCGTCGGGGGTGCGAGTCGCGGTCTTCCGGGAGGAGGATGGCCCGCGGGAGCCGCTCGAAAAGGAGAGAGCTCGTGGCCAATGGGCGCCGAGCGGGCGGTGGCAGGCGATGCAAGGCCGAGGGCAAGGTACGTGGGTGGGACGCAACGCGGGGAGGGGGAGTAGCGAAATAACGGGCTGGCTCGAGCGGGAGGGAGGAGGCGGAGAAAACGCGAGTCGAGCGGGAAGAGAGCGACGAAAGGAAGAGGAGAACGAGGCACCACCGGGTGCAGCGAGGGGAGGGAGCCGGCGCGGAATGGGCGTGCGGGAGCCGCGGGGAAAGGGCGTGCGGGGGCCGTAGAAAAAAGGCGTGCGAGGGCCGTGAAAAAAAAAAGAGGTGCGCGGGGGCTGCAAGAAAAAGACTTGTGGCGATCGCGTGGAAGTGGTGCGTAGAGAACGCGCCAAAGCTGGCAGAGCATGCGCGCGTGCGTGCACGGAGCGCGCTGCGAAAGGCAGAGGGAGGGTGGCGCGCCCATCTCGACGAGCGCATCGCTTCCCCCTCCCCTCCCCGCCCCCCACCCCTTCCGTTCATTCGTTCTCGATGGTGTTCTTCAGCAGCACGAGAGTGGCGATGCCGTTGACGGCGCCCGTCGTGGCCACGATGAGCGGGATGCCGACCTCGACACCCCAAAAGCGCCACGCCGGCATCTGCGGCGTGCGGTAGGCTCGCGGCACGCGAAAGTAGCCGATCGTCGTCATGGTGGCGCCAGAGTCGGCGCGCTGGAGCGGCGCCTGCACGTCCGGGTCCTCCATCAGCTCGCGCGGCTCGGCCGGATCCGGGCCGGCGTCCGCGCCCTCGGGAGGACCGTGCAGCACGTATCCGCTGCCGCGCACCACGTTGGCTCGCTGCGCCTCGAGGTTGATCGCTGCGGGAGGCGCGGCGCCCGCGTCCGCGCACCGGCGACTCGGGGCGCCGTCGCCCGCCGCTCCGCAGTCGGCGCCGCGGCCCACGAGCTCGATGCCTGGCGCGTCGACGAGGTCGTCCTCGCCGCTCACGGCCGGGTCGAGCGCCTTGCCGTCGGACGACCCCGCGTCGTCGGCGACGCTGCCGAAAAACTCCGAGCCGGACTTGATCGAGTCGTCACCCGCGGCGCTGGAGGCGTCGGCGGCCTGGTCGGCCTCGCGCTGGCACTTGGCCCAGCCGAAGCAGAGCATGAGGTGCGAGTAGACGGGGATGACAAAGGAGACGGCGACGGAGCCGACCGCGCCCGTGACCGTGATGATGTCGCCGGAGCGGTCCGGGGCGCCCATGGCGATCGCGAGAGAGACCAGCAGGATGGTGAGCACGCAGATGGAGCGACGCGCGGTGGCCGAGCGGCGCGCGTAGCGCTCCTTGAGGAGGGCGGCCATCCAGGTGTCGAGCGGCTGGCAGGCCGAGTGCACGATGGGGGGCATGGAGAGGGAGATGTAGATGGTGAAGATGAAGCAGAGCACGAACTGGCCGCCGGCATTGTGAAAGTAGACCGTGCCGTCCGGGAGCGTGCTCTGGGTTCCAAACCACTGCTGGTCGAGCACGTTGCCGTCCCCCTCGTTGTAGCCGTAGGCCATGGCGCCGAAGAGGCCGGTGAGAAAGTAGGACAGCAGCGCGACGAAGAAGATGGCGATGAGCGCGGCCAGGTTCATGATCTTGGCGCCCGTCTTGCCCGCGGGCACCTCGGAGAGGAGCGGCATCATGATGGGCTGGAGGTAGAAGGAGAAGAAGAAGAGCGAGGAGCTGTTGGCGACGTCGAGCGCGCTGCCCTTGTTGACCTTGGCGAACCGCCCGTCCTTGAGGGCCGGAAGGCCCCAGCGCGAGGACTGGATGATGCAGACCAGCATGAGGTACCAGATCGAGAGCGTGGCGACCGAGCCCACGTAGTCGAGCACGCGCACCTCGCTCGGGATGCTGAGCGGGAAGATGACGGCGAACGTGAAGAAGACCATGATGGCGAGCCCCGTGCGGTACGTGAGCCAGCTCGGTGCGCGGTCGTTGAAGCCCATGGTGAGGGCAGTGGCGCCGGCCTCGCCGCTCTGGGCGATGCCGCCGACGACCGTGCCGACCATGAGAACGGCGACGAAAAACTCGGTCACGAACTTGTACCTCTTCCCGCCGACAGCCTCGGAAAATGCCATGTAGGAGCGCGCGCCCGTGTACTGCGCACCGCGCACCAGCAGCACGCACGTGAGGTAGTTCATCAGCGCGATGATGACCGCGAGAAAGGTCCCCAGGAACGCGCCCGTCTGCGCGAACGCGTACGGCATGGGCAAGATGCCTCTGCGGGCCCGCGGGGAGGCAAGCGGGAGGAGGGAGGGAAGAGGAAGGAAACGGGGGGGTGAGAGAGAGAGAGAGAGAGAGAGAGAGAGAGAGAGAGAGAGAGAGAGAGAGAGAGAGAGAGAGAGAGAGAGAGAGAGAGAGACAACATTCTTCCCCCCCCCCCCCCCCCTAAAGAACAAGAACAAGCACGGATTGCACGGCAAGGTGCGTGGTGTGATGGTACAGGGAGTGATGAGCGCTGCGTATCCGGGCAGAGGCGAGAGGAAAGGAGAGGGGAAGCGAAGGGAGTCGAGGTGGCGGTCGTGCGCTGGGGTGGCCACCCGTTTGGGTTTGTGAGCGCGCGCTCGAGCGCGGAGCCGACAAGCGAGTGTGGCGAGAGAAGAAGACGCGCGAGCGCGAACGCGGACGCGAAGCCGTCCGACGCGGGTCGGACGCGCGTCCCGGGCGTCTCGAGGCGGACGCGCTCAAAGCCGGCGGCAGCCCGGGTGCGAGGACGCGGCGGGCCTGCGGCAGGAGGCGCGCACGAGGGGGAGGAACAGCCGTGGTCGACGAGGAGGCGCGCACGAGGGGGAGGGACAGCCGTGGTCGACGAGGAGGCGCGCACGAGGGGGAGGGACAGCCGTGGTCGACGAGGAGGCGCACGACGGCGGGAGGGGCGGCCGCGGCAGAAGAGGAAGCGCACAACGGCGGGAGGGGCGGCCGCGGCAGAAGAGGAAGCGGCGATCCAACTCTCGGCCGCGTTGGCGTGATTAGCTGATCGTGTTCTTGAGGAGCGCGAGGGCGGTGATGCCGTCGACGACGCCGACGATCGCGACGACGGTGGGAAGGGCGACCTCCATGGCCCAGAACCGCCAGAACGAGTAGTTGGGCGTGCGATAGGAGCGCGGAACGCGGAAGAGGCCGATCGTGGTCATCGCGGTCGTGGCGGTGTCCGTGCGCTGCAGCACGCGCGGCGAGCCGTCCGCGCCCCCGTCCTCGTCCTCGACGAGCTCGGCGTGCTCGTGCGCGAACGGCGCGTCGTGCGTCACGTAGCCCGCCCCGCCCGCGACGCTGCGCTTCTGGACGGACGCGTCAAGGCGCCTCGCTGGCGGCTCGAACCGGGGCGCATCAACCCCGCACGCCTCGACGCCGGTCATCTCGAGGCTCGGGCCATCGCCCTTGAACGAGTCGTCGGAGAGCATCGAGTCCGAGTCGCGCCGCTTGTCATCGATCGAGCAGGCGCTGCCGTGCGCGCTGGGGTCGTCCAGCTGGTCCGCGGCGGCGGCCTCGCGCTGGCAGCGCGCGCAGCCAAAGCAGAGCGCGAGGTGCGACAGCACCGGGATGACGAACGAGACGGCGACCGAGCCGGCGGCGCCGGTGACGGTGATGATGGTGCCCGAGTTGTCGGGCGCGCCGAGCGCGATGCCGAGCGAGATGGCGAGGATGACGACCACGCAGACGACGCGGCGCGCCGTCTCGGAGAGGCGCGTGTAGCGCTCCTTGAAGGTGCTCGAGAACCACGAGTCAAAGGGCTGGCAGGCCGAGTGCACGATCGGTGGGGCTGCCGAGGGGAGGTAAAAGGTGAAGACGAGGCAGAGCACGAACTGGCCCCCAGCGTTGGTGTAGCGCGCGGTCCCGTCCGAGAGCGTGCGCTGGGAGCCAAACCACTGCTGGTCGAGCACGTTGCCGTCGCCCTCGTCGTAGCCGTACGACATGGAGGCGAACACGCCGGTGATCACGTAGGTGAAGAGCGCGACGAAGAAGATGGCGATGACGGCCGCGGTGTTCATGATCTTGGCGCCCGTGCGCCCCGCGGGCACCTCGGAGAGGAGGGGCATCATGATGGGCTGGAGGTAGAAGGAGAAGAAGAAGAGCGAGGCGCTGTTGGCCACGTCGTAGGCGCTGCCCTGGTTGACCTTGGCGAACCGCCCGTCCTTGAGGGCCGGGAGGCCACGCTTGGCCGACTGCACGATGCAGACGAACATGAGGTACCAGATCGAGAGCGTGGCCACGGTCGCGACGTAGTCGAGCACGCGCACCTCGCGCGGGATGCAGCAGGGGAGGATGACGCAGAGCGTGTAGAACACGACGATGGCCATGCCCGTGCGGTAGGTCAGCCAGCTGGGCGCGCGCTCGTTGAAGCCCATCTCCAGCCCGGTGGAGCCGGCCTGGCCGGTCTGCACGATGCCGCCCACCACCGTCCCGATCATCAGGATGGCCACGAAAAACTCGGTGATGAAGCGGTAGACGCGGCCGCCCACGGCCTCGGAAAAGGCCAGGTACGACCGCGCGCCCGTGTACTGCGCGCCGCGCACCAGCATCGCGCACGTGTAGTAGTTCATCCACGCGATGATGACGGCCAGGATGGTGCCCAGAACGGCGCCCGTCTGCGCGAACGCGTACGGCATGGGAAGGATGCCTCTATCGCGCGAGAGAAGGTGGGGGGGGGAGGGAGGGGCGGGGCGGCGGGTGGGCGGGGCGGCGGGGGGTGAGGGAGAGCGGAAGAGAAAGGGAACGGCCGGGGAGTGGGCGGGGGTTGCGGGGCGGCAGCGAAGCGAAAGGGGAAAAAGAAGAGGAGGGACGGGGATGGGCGCATTGCGAGGAACGAAAGAGCCGCGCGCGGGAGCAACGGACGGCGAGGCGAGCGGCGGAAAGCGCGGGGCGCAGGCGGGGGGGGGAGTTGCGCCGTCCCCCCTCCGCTTTTCACCAAAGCTCTGCTCGCCCTCCCATCAGGTGAGGCGGAGGCTGGGACGGGGCGAAACAAAAAAGAAGAAAGAAAGACACATGTCGCTCGGCCGGGCGGACGGCCCATGTGCGCGCAAAGATCCGTCACGGCGCTCGCGCGATCGCACGCGCGCTCGTGCCCGCGAGCCAATCGACCCCCGCCGCGGACGCGCTCCGCGCCCGCTGCGCAGCCGCTCTCGCCCGCGCGTTCCCGCGTCCCGCACGCACGGCGCCCGCGCGCTCCCACACGCACGGGCCGACGATGCCGAGGGAGAGCACGGATCCCACAGACCACAGCACGCGCAGGTTCTCTCGCGTCCACCTGTGCGCTTCGGGATCGGCCGCGCGCGGCGCGCCGTCCTCGAGGCCGGGCTCGCCCATCGCGAGGGGGGGGGGGGGGGGAAGGGGGGGTTCGAAACGGGACGGCTGCGGGCGATCCGGCGACCAAGGTCGACACCGCTCGGGTCGGTCGGACGGTAAACAATGAACGGAATCCGACCGTGGAGCCGAACCGCGCGCTTCCTTTCATGCTTGGGGGGGGCGAGGGTTTGGGGGTCCACGCGTACCCGCGGGCCGCGGAGGGCAGGGCCGAGAAGGCGGGAACGCGACGGGGGGGGCGCCGCATCGGAGTGCAGCGCGACGGCGCGCCGATGACAGTCGTCATCTAGCCGCTCGATTTTTGTGCGCTCGGATCGCGCCTCGGCGCGGCGTGGCAGGTCGGCCGGCCGCTCGCTGGCGCCGAGGGGCCCTGACGAGTTTTTTCACCAGGACCGCGGGCCGGAAGCCGTGGAGACGACGGCCGCGATCGTCCCGGCGGAAGGCGGCTCGCCGCGTTCGCTTTCGAATGCAACGACGGGGGATCGCTTGGAACCGCGCGGCCTCTCGCGCCCTCCTCGCGGGGGCGCCGGCGAGTGCCCGCCCCGTACTCCGCGCCCCGCGCCCCGCGCCCCGCGCCTGCGGTGAACGGCCGCGCGGGGAAGGGCGGGGACGCGGCCCCCTCCGCAGCTTCCGCGTCACCGATTGGAGAAGCTCCCCGGGCGTCACCCCGGCGCCTTTATCCGTTTCCGTTCGTCGTTTGCCCCGGCGTTCGTGCGCTCGCGTCGTCCTCGCAGTCCTTTTGTTTCCTTTTTTTGGTCCGGCCCGTTGGCGTTGTCGCGGGGGAAAGCACGGGTCGGGGCGGCGCGCGCGGGCCGCCGCCGCCGCGGCCCGCGGCCCGCGGCTGCTCACGCAAAAGCCCTCCCGGCGCGTCGCGCCTCGGGCGAAGAAGCGAGGGCTTGCGGGTTTGCGGAATTCGCACCGGCAAAGGCGCTCTCGCGGTCGTTCGCAGCGCGAGAGGCGGGCGGTCGGCTTGGGGAGCCGCCGCGCGAGAAGCGGGTGGTTGGATCTCGGGCTGCCGCCTCGCGCCGCGCGGCGCCGAGGGCCGGTCGGTCTGCGGCAAGGGGCGGAGGCTTCGGCGGGGAGTCGGGAACGACGCCCCTGGTGCGCCTTTGTCGTCGTCGCGGCGACCGCGGAACCCGCGCCGAAACCGGTCCGCGCTCGAGACGCCGACGGTTGGGAAGGAAGAGAGGAAAGGGGGCGGGAACGCCGGCAAAGGAACGCACGGTCTGTCTGCGGAACAGACCGAGGGAGGGAACCGGTGCAGCCGCACAAAGGGGATGGAGGAGGGGACGGAGCGAGGCGGCGTCGCCAGGAGCGCGCCGCGGACGAAGCGCAGCGTTGCGCGTGCCGGAGAGGGACGAGCGTCGTGCGAGCCGGGTTGGCGTCGAAACGAACCGTGGCGCCAACGGGAGCCCCCCCCCGGGGCGGGGACGGCGCTTTCGCCGCGCGCGCACCTCTCGCGTCCGCCTCTCCGAAAGCGCCGCCGTCTCCCGCCTCGTCCGTGCGCGTCGGTTTGCGTGCGTCTGCGGCCGCGCGGGTTTGCCTGCCCTTTCGGCCTGCCCTGCTCGCTCCCGCGGGCCGCGTCGTGTCCGCAGCCGCCCCCGCCCGGTGCACGCGGCGCGGACCGCGCTTCCCCCCCTCTTGGCGGTCCTTACCCTGCCCTCTCCCACCTCGTACCTCCCCCCCGCCTCTCCCCCCACCGCGCCCCTCGTCCGGCCCCACCCAGCTGCCCTTCTTGCCCGTTCGGCCCCCGACTTGCCACCCCGCCTCCCACCGTTGCCTCACCGCGCCTCCCTTCGCCTCCCCTCCCTCTGCTCCCCCTCCCCTCCACCGCGCCGTCCCCCCCCCCTCACGCCCGCCAGGTGGCGGGCGAGGCGCACTGCCCGGTGTTCCGATGCGACCTCGTGGCGCCCGCGCTGATGTCTCAAGAGGGAGAGCTGATGTCTCCCGCCGTCGTGACCGAGGTTCGTGTCCGAAGCGTCCGCCACGCGCCCCGCGACGCCCTTCCTCCCCCCGTCCCGACGGCGGCGGTGGCGGCGGCGGCGCCGCCGCGGGGAGCGAGCACGGGCAGCTCGCCTGCGCCATTCCGCGGCGCCAAGCGTCGCCTCTTCTCGGCGGCGGGAGCTGCGGAGAACCTCGGTTGAAGCGGTAGCGCCGTTCGTTTCGGCGCCGCGGCCCTCGTCAGCCGAGTTTGGAGCGACGCGGCACGCGCAGCTTCCTGCACCGTGATCGAAGGATCACCGGCCTGAAGAGGGGGAGGGGAGCTGCCCGGCACCTCACCGATCCCCCCGCCCGTCCCTCCTCCCCTCGCCCCCCCCTCGCGCGTTCGCCCTCCCCTCCCCCTCCTCTCGCCCCCCCCTCGCGCGTTCGCCCTCCCCTCCCCCTCCTCTCGCCCCCCCCCCCCCCCCCTCCCCTC
>PGFX01003081.1:0-28426 GCA_003612995.1 Prototheca bovis | reverse complement strand
CACGGCTCCAGTCGGCGAGGAGGCCGACGGGCGCCCGGCGAAAGGTCGACGCGTCCGGCCGGCCACGGCTGGACCTGCGCCCGCACGTGAACGGGGGGGAGGAGGTGGTGGGAGTGGGGGGAGGGGAGGGGGGAGAGGCGGCACGGCGCGGCACGGCACCGCGCGCAGCTCGTTCAATGGCGTGCGTCCGCTCTCGAGCGTCGGCACGCATGCGTAGATTTGCGCACGCGTGGCGACGTCGGTCTGGCGTCGCCGACGTGGAACGCTCGGGAGAAAACGACAGGTGCCGAGACCCTCGGCAGCGACACGGAGGTGGGGAGCTGGCTGTCTGGCGGAGGCGCGGCAGGGCGGGGGGGGGGGGGGGGGGGGGGGGGGGGGTGGGGGGGGGGGGGGGGGGGGGGTGGGGGGGGGGGGGGGGGGGGGGGGGGGGGGGGGGAGGGGGAGGACCCTGAGGTGGGTGCGGTGAGACCGTCGTGCACGAAGCGTCGCGTGAGGGGCGGAGCGGAGGGGGCGGGACCAGTCTGGGCCGCGCGCGGAGGAAAGGCCGCGGGGGTTGGCGCCGCGATCCGGCAAATGCGCGCGGCCGCGGGCCGTGGCCGCTATCGGGACGGCATGAGAGCGTCATGCGCCCGGCGGGAGGCGGGAGGCGGGGGGGAGCTGAGGCGGGTTTCCCGGCCCGACGGCCGGGGTCGGGGCCGGAGGGGCGGGGGGCGGGGAGGGGACGGAGGAAGGCGGCCGGGGCGCGTGGGTCGCGCCGCGGGGCGACGGGGCCTGTCTGGGTGGTCGTTCGGCGGGGCGGTGGTGAAGCTGCGAGGAAGGGGGGCGACGACGGGGTCGCGCGGAGCGGCTTGGTGGGAGCGGCACGGGCGCGTGGGCGCTCGAGCGAGGCACGACGTGAAGGGGGACTCGGCGATGACGAGAAGAGCGAATCTCGGGCGCTCGGCGGAACGGAGGCGGAACTGCCGCGCGCGGGGAGCCGGCGGAGCCGAGACGGGGAGCACCGTGGAGAAGGAGGGGAGAGGGATCCGCTGCGAGGTCTTCCTCTCCTCTCCCCTCCCCTCCTCCCCGCTTCCCCCCTCTCCCCTCCTCTTTCTCTTTCTCCTCTGCTCCCCTCTCCCCCCCCTCTCCCCCCCCTTCCCCCCCCTTCCCTCTCTGTCACCCCTCTCCCTCCCCCTCTTCTCTCCCCCCCTCGTCTTTTGGCTTTTCGCGCAGGGTTTGCACGTGGTGGAGCCGAAAAAGCTGACTCGCGAGGAGAAGAAGGAGCTGTTGACCAAGGTGTTTGGCACGAAGAACAACGATGCCGCGACGTTTGTGGCGAAGATCCAGTCTCGCATCAAGGCGGTGGGCATCCCCTGGCCGACGATCACGGTCCGGTTCAAGGATCTGGTGGTGTACGCCGCGGTGCACGTGGCCGACGTGGCGGTTCCGACGCTTCCGCACACGTTCGTGGCGATGCTGAGCCCGACGCTGCACCTGGTGGGGCGGGGCGAAAAGTCGACGGCGTTCCGAGTGGTCGACGGCGTGGACGGCGTGCTTCGGCCCGGTCGCCTGACGCTGCTGCTTGGCCCTCCCGGCTCGGGCAAGTCGACGCTGCTGAAGACGCTCTCCGGCTACAACCGCCGCGAGCAGGGCATCACCGTGCAGTCGACCGAGCTGAGCTACAACGGCGAGTCGTTCGACTCGTTCAACGTGACGCGCACGGCCGCGTACATCGGGCAGCACGACTCGCACCTCGGCGCGCTGACCGTGCGCGAGACGTTCGACTTTGCCGCGCGCTGCCAGGGCACCGGCTCGCGCGGCGAGCTGCTGCAGGAGCTCGCCCAGCGCGAGGCCGAGCGGGGCATCGAGCCCGACCCGGAGCTCGACGAGCTCATGCGCGCCGCCTCGGCCGCGGGCAAGAACGCCGACTCGGTCGTCGTCGAGATCGTCCTGCGGCTGCTCGACCTCGAGGGGTGCGCGGACACGGTCGTCGGAGACGCCATGCTCCGAGGCATCTCGGGGGGCCAGAAGAAGCGCGTCACCTCGGGCGAGCTGCTCGTCGGGCCCGCGCGCGCGCTCTTCGCCGACGAGATCTCGACCGGCCTCGACTCGAACACCACCTACACGATCGTGCGCGCCCTCGGCCAGTTTGCGCACTCGCTCGAGTCGACCATGCTCATCGGCCTGCTGCAGCCGTCGCCCGACACGTACGAGCTCTTCGACGACGTCTTCTTCATCGCCTCGGGATCGCTGCCCTACATGGGTCCCATCGACGGCGTGCTCGACTTTTTCGAGGGCGTCGGGCTCTACTGCCCCCCGCGCCGAGGCGTGGCCGACTTTCTCCAGGAGGTCGCCACGCCCTCGGACCAGCGCAAGTACCGCCCGGGCGGCGAGCTGGGCCCGCCCCTCCCGGGCAAGGCCGGCGTCGTCGCCGCCGCCAAGCGCGTCGCATCGTCGCAGGCCGCCGCGGCCGCCGTCGTCGACGCCCCGCCCGACGAGCTCGAGGCCGGCGTCGCGGGCCGCCGCGCCTCGGCCGCGCGCCGCGCCTCGACCTCGCCGGACGAGGAGGCCGTCTCGCCGGAGGCGCTGCAGGCCGCCGTGGACGGCGACCCGGACTACGTGACCGTGCGCACGCTCGTGGACGCCTTCAAGGAGACGCCCGCCTGGAAGGCCATCGAGGAGGAGCTCTCGCGCCCGTTTGCGGGCGAGGCGGACGGCTCGAGCGAGCTGGCGCTGCAGCACCACCCCTACGGCTCGCGCTACCGCAACCTGCTGGCCGCCAACACGTGGCGCAGCCTCGTGCTCACCTCGCGCACGGCGCTCTTCGTCATCATCCGCACCGCGCAGCTCGCGCTCATGTCCTTCTGCTCCGGCACGCTCACCATCCTCTGGCCCCGCGACAACCTGCTCGACGGCACCGTCTACCTGGGCATGCTCTTCTTCTCGCTGCTCTTCATGATGCTCTCAGCCATGTCCGAGATGTCGCTGCTGCTCAACCGCATCCGCGTCATCCACCGCCAGCGCGACGCGCTCTTCTACCCGGCCTGGACCTTTGGCATCACGCACCTCGTGCTCAAGATCCCCTTTTGCTTCGTCGAGGCCATCGCCTGGTGCAGCACGCTCTACTGGGCCATGGGCATGGTCCGCAGCGTCCGCTTCCTCCAGTACTTTTTCCAAATGTTCACCGTCAACCTCTGGTCCATCATCCTCTTCCAGGCCGTCGGGGCCATCTGCCGCGACATCACCATCGCCACGGCCGCCGCCTCGTTCCTGCTGCTCATCTTCACCAACCTCACCGGCTTTGTGCTCGCCGTCTCGGACATCCCGCCCTGGTGGCTCGGAGGCTACTGGGCCAACACCTACGCCTACTGCACGCGCTGCCTCGCCGCCAACGAGTTCACCTCGAAGAACTGGAACCAGCCCATCCCGGGCATGCCGGGCGTCACGCTCGGCGAGTACTTTCTCGCCTACCGCGACCTCCCCACGCGCTACTACTGGTGCTGGATCTCCTACGCCTTCATGTTCGGCACGGGCATCTCCAACACCATCATCTTCTTCGCCGCCCTCGGCTGGCTCCCGCCCTACGTCTCCCACCCCGTCTTCTCGCCCGAGGGCATGGCCGAGGTCGAGTACGACCGCACCGAGCAGGAAGGCAAGCTGCAGCAGCTCCACCGCGTCGCAGAGAGCCTCCGATCGGGGGGAGAGGACCAGTGGAGGGCCAAGGAGTACGAGCGAGAGCAGGCAGACATACTCCGCAAGTCGATGGAGATCCAGCGCGTCTCGCAGCGCATGTCCGAGGCCAGCCTCGAGCGCCCGGACGACCTCGACGGCCTCGCCAAGGGAGGCGACGCCGACGCCGACGCCGACGCCGACGCCGCCGGAGACGGCTCGAGCTCGGACGGCAAGGACGCCACCGCCGCCGCCGCCGCCACCGCCGCCGCCGCCGCCGCCGCGCGCGAGCCCTCCAAGGAGCTCGCGGTCGCGCGCGCGTCGGTCTCGCGCTCGGCGCACTCTGTCGCGCTGGCCACTGCCGCGGGCGTCTCGTTCTGCGGCGTGCAGCCCAAGGAGCTGCGCTTCGACCGCCTCGCGCACATCCCGGGCGCGGACGAGTCGCTGACCTTCCCCTCGGTGGTGCTCACCTTCCGCGACCTCGAGTACTCTGTGCCCGTGCCGCCGAGCATGGACCGCGAGAAGGCCGACATCCCCACCGAGGGCCCGCACGCGGGCGCGCTGCGGCTGCTCAAGTTCATCGACGGCGCCTTCCAGCCGCGCGTGCTGACGGCGCTCATGGGCGCGTCCGGCGCGGGCAAGACGACGCTCATGGACGTGTTGGCCTGCCGCAAGACGGCCGGCACGATCACGGGCGACATCCGCGTCAACGGCGTGCCGCAGCAGCGCGAGACGTTCTCGCACGTGCTCGGCTACGTCGAGCAGACGGACATCCACTGCCCGCAGTCGACCGTGCTCGAGTCGCTGCACTTTTCGGCCGCGCTGCGCCTGCCCGTCGCGGTCCCGGCCGACGTGCGCGACACGTTCGTGTCGGCCGTGCTGCGCCTCGTCGAGCTGCACAACATCCCCAACGCGCACGTCGGCGAGCCCGGCGAGAGCGGCCTGTCGGTCGAGCAGCGCAAGCGCCTCACGCTCGCCGTCGAGCTGGTCGCCAACCCGTCGATCGTGTTCATGGACGAGCCCACGTCCGGGCTGGACGCGCGCGCGGCCTCGATCGTCATGCGCGCGGTGCGCAACACGGTCGACTCTGGGCGCACGGTCGTCTGCACCATCCACCAGCCCTCGATGGACATCTTCGAGTCGTTCGACAACCTGCTGCTGCTCAAGCCCGGCGGCCGCGTCGTCTTCAACGGCCCGATCGGCCACGAGTCGTCCGAGCTCATCGCCTACTTCACCTCTGTCGACGGCGTGCGCGACATCAAGGGCCGCGAAAACCCCGCCAACTGGATGCTCGAGGTCTCCTCGCCCACCGCCGAGGGCGTGCTCGGCGTCGACTTTAACGACATCTACATGAACGGCCCGCAGCGCGCCGCGCTCGAGGCGCTGCTGGTCGAGATTGAAAACCCGCGCGACGACCTGGTCGACATCTCGGCCGAGCGCGCGGTCAAGCCCGGCTTCGTGACGCAGTTCGTCGTCATCCTCCGGCGCGACATCAACAGCTACTGGCGCCTCCCGACCTACAACATCACGCGCGCGGCCATCACCATCCTGGTCGGCCTCGGCTTTGGCTCCATGTTCTGGCGCAAGGGCAACGACAAGTCGACCATGCTGGCCGTCCAGAACGTCATGGGCGTGCTCTACGCCTCGACCATCTTCCTGGGCATCGCCAACTGCATGACCGTGCAGCACGTGACCGAGGTCGAGCGCGTCGTCTTCTACCGCGAGCGCGCCGCGGGCATCTACGGCGTGCCCGCCTTTGCCGCCGCGCAGCAGCTCGTCGAGCTGCCCTACGTCGCCGCGCAGGCCATCCTCTACTCGGCGATCGTCTACTGGATGGCCTGGTTCGCGCGCGACGCCTCAAAGTTTTTCTGGTTCTTCTTCATGTTCTTCCTCACCCTGCTCTACTTTACGCTCTTCGGCATCATGTCCATCGCCGTCATGCCAAACCTCGTCACCGCCAACGTCTTCGTCGCCTTCTTCTTCGGCTTCTGGAACCTCCTCTGCGGCTTTCTCGTGCCCAGGCCCACCATCCGCGGCTGGTGGGTCTGGAGCTACTACCTCTGCCCCGTCTCCTGGTCCATCTACGGCCTCGTCGTCACCCAGCTCGGAGACTTCCACCACAGCTTCATCGAGGACCTCGAGGGAAACATCATCACCATCCCGCAGTACCTCTGGGACCAGTTCCGCATGCGCGACTGGTACGGGTGGCCCTGCGTCGGCATCCTCATCGCCTTCAACGCCTCGTTCGTCGCCATCACCACCTGGGCGCTCTTCAAGCTCAACTACCAGTCCAGGTAGGCGAGCCCGCGCAAAGCGCCCGACAGCGCGACCCGAGGTGCCGCCGCGCAGGGACCGACGGGCCAAGATCCGACCCGGGGCGCGACCAAGGCTCGGCCGGGGCGCGGCTGGGGCCCCAGCCGACCTCCAGCCGACCCGCGACCTGTCCCTCCGCGTCCCTCGGCGTGCCTCCCGCGCTCTTCTGGGCGCCTCTCCGAGCTCTCCGGTTCCCGCGCCGCGCGGGGGCCCTCGCCCCGGCCGCGCGCGCCGCTCCTCGCCCCTCCTCCGCCTCCCGTCCGCTCGCTCGCGCGCGAGACGACCCGCGCCCGCCCTCTCGGCGCAGCCGCGCAGACCGCACTGCCGTTCCAAAACCGCGATACTCCGCTCCGCACGGGTCGCCCCCTGCGCTCCCCTTTTCCGTTTTCACCGAGCCGCCCCGCGGCCCACAGCCCCGGGGCCACCAGGCCTCCTCTCTCCCCGCCGCTCGCTCTCCGCCGCGCTCGGCGGCCGGTTGTCTCTTTCTTTTCGCCGAAACGGCCCCGTGCACCTCCTTTGTCAGTTTCAAACGCCGTGGCGTGCCGCGAGCCCTGCTGCGCACCGCCGTCACCCGCTCTGCCCCACCCCCCGCCCCTCCGCCAGCCCCTCTCCCCCGTCGTAGCGCCCCGACCCCCGACTCCCATGCTCGTCTCATCTTCTTTCCTCCCCTTTTCTTTCCTTCTTTCCACGTCATCGTTCGAGGGTGCTGCACCCGCGCGCGATTGCTCCCCCGCCCTCCCCGCTGCCCGCCTTCCCCCTCCCCCCCACATCGTTTTCCCCTCTCCCCCTTCCTCTCTCATGACCGCCATGACCTTCTCGCCTCCCTTTTCCCCCTCTCCGCCCTCGTTGTTACTCTCTTTCGACCGAAAACGCGTCTCACAGTCCTCCTCGGGCCGTCATCCATCGGCATCCCGCGCCGCGCGCCCGCCCGTCCCCTCTTCCTCCTCGGCCAATCCGCCCCTCCTCCCTCCTCCCCTTCCCCCCTCCCTCCCCCCAAGCCTGTTCACTCCGCCGCCCCCCGCTCTCCTCAAAGCCTGCACTTCTCGCTTTTCTCGCACACCGTACGAACCCTGTCGTTCCATCCGTTCCCGCTCCCTTTTCCCGCCCCTTTTTGCACCCCGTCGCCGACGTCCGGCGACCCGCGCCGACGGCCGGCGTCCTTTTGCATCCCCCCCCTCTGGGCTCGGCGCCGCGCCCTTCCGCCCGCAAGCCACCGCCCCTCCCCTCCTCCCCCCTCCCCTGCGCTGTGCCGACCCCGCTCATCCAGCAAGCACAATTCTCCAGGCGCGGCGAACGTATGTTTCCGCCGAATGTCGCGCCACCCCTCCTCGCGGCCTCGGGCCCTGCCGCCGACGGCCGCACGGAACTGGAGGGCGGAACGAAGGGAGCGCGCAGCGCAGCGAGAGGGAGCGCGGTGCGGCGGGGGACGCGAAGGACCGGCGCCGCGCCTCCTCGACGGGTTCGAAACGCCATCAGAGGTGAACGGGACTTGCGGCTCTCCGGCTGAGTGCGGTCGCAGCGGCGTTTCCGCGCCGGCCGCGCCGCGGGTGCGCGGGGCAAGGCGCACCCGGACCAAAGCCGCTGCGGAACGCGGCCGGCGCGGATGCGCCGCTCCGCCGCCCTTGGTCAGGTGCGCGCGCGCGCGCGCGACCGGACGGCCGCATCGCCTCGCGCGCCTGCACCGGCCGCCTTCCGCATCGGCTTTGGTCCGGGTGCGCGCCTCGAGGTCCCGTTCCTACGCGCGGCGGGCAACGCGGCCGCAAGCAGCCGAGCGAGAGCAATGGGTCGGAGATCTCGGCCAGGGCGTATCCCTGCCGGGTCTCGCGAGCGCGAGCCCCGACTCCGCTCCCGATCGTCCTCCCCACTGCGTGCGCGCCTCGACTTGGAAACTCGCTAGTTTCTTACACGGCTCCAGTCGGCGAGGAGGCCGACGGGCGCCCGGCGAAAGGTCGACGCGTCCGGCCGGCCACGGCTGGACCTGCGCCCGCACGTGAACGGGGGGATGGGGGGGGGGGGGGGGGGGGGGGGGGGGGGGGGGGGGGGGGGGGGGGGAGGAAGGCAGCGAGGGAGGCGAGGAGAGCCAGCGCGCCGCTCGGCGCACGGGCCAGTCCCCACTGTCAGAACGGGCGCCGGACGAGAGAGATCGGCCCAGAAGTGCCCGACAGGCGGGGTCGCGGCAGGGGCCCCGGATGAAAAGACAAAAGGACGAGAAAAAAAAGAAAAGCGGAGAGGGAGGAAGCGCAAGGCCGTTGCCGCTCGGCCCGCGCCGCAAAGGGCGCGGCGAGGGCTCGGGGGGCGACGGGAGGGGAGGAGGATGCTTGACGGGAGAGGAGCGTGGGTGCGAGGCAGCGAGAGGAGGCACGAAAGAGGAAGAGACTTGCGAGAAGAGATGTGCGGCGGCGGGGGAGGCGGACGATGCGGTGCGTGCGGGCGGACGGGTGCGGTGGGAAAGCGGCAGGAGGGTGCCCGGCTCCAGAGCCGAGCGGATCGATTCGACAGCCCCCCGGGAGAGGCCATGGGACGGTTTGCCTCTCTGGGGACTTGCGCGCCGCCGCGCGCGACGCGCGTTGCGAAGGGGAAGAAGAGCGGAGAAGGGCGGGAGGGGAAGGAGGACGAGGAGGCCGCCGGGCGCGTCGCGTCGGCGACGGCAGCGGTGGCCGCGCGACCTCCCTAACCTAGCCCTCCCCCCTCCTCGGCTCTCCGTCTGCTCTGCGCGCGTCGGCTCGACGGGCGTCTCGCTACGGGGCGGCGGCAACGGGCGAGGCGCGAAGAGGCGCGACGCGCTCGCGGCCAGCCCAGCGGGGTGCTCTCGTGTGCTTGCTCGCGCAGGGGGAGGCCCGTGCCGTCTCGGGCCGTGCGCGGCCGAGGTCGGCGTGGGACTCCCCCCTCGGACGGGGAGGGCGGGTGCGACGCAGCGGAGCGGGGGCGGGGGCGGGGGAGGGAGGAGCGGGGACGGAGGGGGGCGTCGCGGGCGGTGGGGGGATCGCGCGTTGGACGCGCGCGATCCTCTCTCCCGCCCCTCGCTCCCTTTCCCGTCCCCCTCTCCCGTCGTCTGCGTCGCGCGCGCCCCTGCCGGGTGCCGTCTACCTGTTCTGGAAGTTGAGCTTCCAGAGGGCGACGATGGTGACGGCGGAGAAGATGAACGAGTAGCCGGCGAGGATGAAGATGATGGCGGGGAGGATCGACTCCTGGAAGCCAAAGGCGTCCTTGAGGTAGTCGGCGATGGTCATCGTCTGGCCAAAGCTGTCGGTGATGTACTCGGTGTGGAGGTTGCCCAGGAGCGCGGTCATGATGCCGCGGATCGAGTACGAGGTGGGGCAGAGCCAGTAGGCCCAGATCCACCAGCCCTTGATTTCGGGCTTGGCGATCAAAAAGCCTGCCAGGATGTTCCAGAAGCCGATGAAGAAGTTGCAAAGGTTCGAGGCGTAGGGCACGGCGGGCACGAGCGAGAGGCCCATGATGCCGAAGAAGGTGAAGTAGAGGAGCGACTCGCAGAAGAAGAACCAGAACCAGAAGAACTTGCCGGCGTTGTGCTCAAAGTCGATCATGAAGTAGAGGACGATCATGTACATGGAGCCCTGCACGAGAATGTACGGAATCTCGACCAGCTGCTGCGCGAGGCCAAACGGCATGACAGAGTAGATCCCTGCGGCGCGCTCGCGGTAGAAGACGGTGCGCTGCACGATGGCCAAGTGCTGCACGGTCAGACAGTTGATGATGCCCAGGAAGATGGTCGAGGCGTAGGCGGAACCCATGATGTTGAGCACGCCGTTGACGGTGTTGCGATCCATGCCGAGCTTGTAGAAGAGCGAGCCGAAGCAGAGCGCGACCATGAGGGTGATGAAGAAGCGGGTGACGTTGTACTCGGGGCAGCGCCAGTACGTGCGGAAGTTGCGCATGATGAGCACCTTGAACTGCACCCAGGCGCCCGGGATGTGCAGCTCCTCCCAGACAATGTCGTGCGAGCCCTCGGGCGGCTGCTCGAGCTCGTCGAGCAGGCTGTGGATGCGCTTGCACATCTCCGAGTTGTAGTAGATGTCGTTAAAGTCGACGCCGAGGCGCATCTCAGCCTCGGGGTTGGTCTGGTCGAGCATCCAGTTGGCGGGGTTGACGCGGGGCTTGATGGGCTCGATGCCGCTGATGCCCTCAAAGTACTCGATGAGCTTGCACGAGTCCTCGCCGATCGGGCCGTTGAAGATGGTGCGGCCACCGGGCTTGAGCAGCAGCAGCTCGTCGAAGCAGCGGAAGATGTCGATCGAGGGCTGGTGGATGGTGCAGACGACCGTGCGGCCAGAGTCGACGGTGGAGCGCACCGAGCGCATGACGATGGCGGCCGCGCGCGCGTCGAGGCCGGACGTGGGCTCGTCCATGAACACGACGGACGGGTTGGCGACGAGCTCGACGGCGAGCGTGAGGCGCTTGCGCTGCTCGACGGAGAGGCCGTCGACGCCGGGCACGCCGACGTGCGAGTTGGCGAGCCTGTCGAGCTCGACGAGGCCCATGATCTCCTCGACGAACGCGACGCGCGTGTCGGCGGCGACCGTGCTGGGCAGGCGCAGGGCGGCCGAGAAGAGGAGGGCCTCCTCGACGGTCGTCTGGGGGATGTGGATGTCGGTCTGCTCGACGTAGCCCATGACGCGGGCAAACGTCTTGGGGACCTGCGGGTAGCCGTTGACGCGGATGTCTCCGGTGATGGTGCCTCCCGTCTTGCGCGAGGCGAGCACGTCCATGAGCGTCGTCTTGCCGGCGCCCGAGGCGCCCATGAGGGCGGTGAGGACCTTGGGGCGGAAGACGCCGTCGATGTGCTTGAGCAGGCGCAGGGCGTTGGCGTGCGGGCCCTCGGTGGGGATGTCGGCCTTGGAGCGGTCGGCCGAGGGCGGGACGGGCACAGAGTACTCGACCTCGCGGAAGGTGACGACCATGGGCGTGAAGGGCAGCGCCGACTCGTGTTCGGCGCCCTCGCCGGCCTGGGCTGCGTTGACCTGGTCCTCGAGCGAGGAGCGCGGCGAGAGCAGCGAGGGGCGGCGCGTGCCCTCGGTGGGCTGGGCTGCGGCGCGGTCCGACATCTGCGAGAGGCGGTGCACGGCCGTGTTGCCGCGGCCGTCGTCGACGTGGACGTCCGTGTCCTCGCGCGCGGCGTTCATCTCGTCGATAAACTCCTGGGTGAGCACGGGGGCGCGGTGGGGCGAGCGCAGGAAGGTCATGGCGGCGACGAGGGCGAGGAAGTTGCCGATCGAGGTGCCGATAAGGAAGCCAATCGAGACCCAGCACCACCAGTACTGGTGTCCAAAGCCGCGCTGGCGGAGCAGCACGCGGCCGATCGTGTTCTGGGGCTGGAGCGGGTCGACCCAGTCCCAGTACTTGCTGGTAAACTCGTTGATGGCGAGCGACTTGAACGAGTAGGCGAGCGGGTTGCCCCAGAAGCCTCCCTTCCACCAGCCGGGAATGTCGGCGGCGTTCAGCACGAAACCGGCGCAGTTGAGGAAGATGAGCAGGAAGAAGGAGTTGATGGCCGTCCCGACCGTGTCGTTACGCGTGAAGGCGCCGACAAAGTCGAAGAAGATGACCGACCAGATGTTGACGAGGAAGAGCTGGAACCAGAACTGCACGACGCGGCCGCTGGGCGCAAAGCCGCACAGCCAGTAGACGATCATGGTCCAGAGCGTGGCCTCGAGGAACGAGAAGGGGATGCGGATGAGGATCGGGGGGATGGCGTAGCACCAGCCGGGGTAGAAGCGGGCGGTGATCTGCTTGTGCATGACGGGCAGGCGCCCGACGAGGATGTGCATGTCGGCGAGCGTGGGCAGCAGCATGTAGAGCAGCGAGTAGAACATGACGGCCTCGAAGAGCTGCCCGTCCAAGAAGTTGTCGCGGTGCATCTGGATGAAGAGCGTTCCGGTGACAAACGCCATGATGATGACCTGGGTCGTGCGGAAGTAGACGAAGATCATCGAGCGCTTCTGCAGCACCCACCAGCGCCACAGGTTGACGCGGACGAGCTCGAGCCACGTCTGCGCGTAGGACGACGTGTGCAGCGCACGGTCGTCGCTGCCTTCGGAGACAAAGGGCGCGTCGAGCTCGGCGAGCATGGCCTTCATGGTGGGCGTCTTGGCCCACTCGTCGCGGAAGGCCGTGACCGAGATGTAGCGGTGCGGCTTGGTGTTCTCGGGGTTCCAGAACTTGTGCTGGTCGTTGGGCGTGGCGACCTCCTGCAAAAAGTCGGCGACGCCGACGCGGTTGGGGCAGTAGAAGCCGAGGCCCTCGAAGAAGGGCAGCGCCTCCTCGCGGGGGCCAAAGTAGGGCGTGTGCGCCGAGGCGATCAGGATGACGTCGTCGAAGAGCTCGAACGTCTCCGGGCCGGGCTGCAGCAGGCCGATGAGCACGGTCGTCTGCATGGTGCGGCAGAGCGAGCCGAGCGTGCGCGTGATGGTAAAGGTCGAGTTGGAGTCGAGGCCGGTCGAGATCTCGTCCATGAAGAGCGCGCGGGCGGGGCCGACGATGAGCTCGCCGGTGGTGACGCGCTTCTTCTGCCCGCCGGAGATGCCGCGAAGCATGGCGTTGCCGACGAGCGTGTCGGCGCAGCGCTCGAGGCCGAGCAGGCGGATGGTCAGCTCGACCATCAGGTTGGAGCCGGCGCCCTTGGTCGAGTTGATGGCCTCCATGAAGCGAGCGACGTCGGGGTCGGGGGTGATGCCCTGCTCCTTCTCGCGCGCCTCGAGCTCCTGCAGCTGCTGCTCCTTGTAGCCGGACGACTGGCAACGGGCCGCAAAGTCAAACGTCTCGCGGACGGTCAGCTCGCCGTAGTGGTTTTCCATCTGGCCAACGTAGGCCGACGAGCGCTCGACGACAAACGTGTCGAACGAACGGCCGTTGTAGGTCAGCTCGTCGTACGAGATGGCGATGCCGTCCTCGTGGCGGTTGTAGCCGGCGAGCGTCTTGAGGAAGGTCGACTTGCCGCCGCCGGGGGGGCCGAGCAGCAGCGTCAGGCGACCGGCGTGCAGGATGCCGGAGACGTGGTCCAGGATGGGGTACGTGGCCACGGGGTGCGCCATGTGCAGGGGGCGCAGCACGGGCTCGAACGGCGAGATGGCCGCACCCGTGATCGTCGGCACCGACACATTGCCGACCTTGACCTTGGCCATCACGGTCAGGTTCTTGTAGCGGACCGTGATGGTGGGCGAGTGAAGACCAGCGCTGCGGGGAACGAGGCGGAGGGGGGGAGGACGCGTCAGAAACCGAACGCGAGGCGCCCCGGGAGGGCGGAGGGAGGGTGGCCCGCCACGCCCACGCATCCGCACCCCCCCCCCTTCCTCGAGCCCGGCAAAGCCGCGCGCGCTCCCCGTCGTCAGCGCTGACGCGGCGCGGACGCGTGGCCGCCCCGTCGACAGGCCGCGTCGTCCGCGGCTCTCTGTCATTTCCCCCCCTCCCCCCTTCCCCCCTACCAGGCCCGCTGCAATCTCCCCCCCCACCCCCCCACCCCCGCGCTCCGCGGCGCGGGGCAGATCCCGAGGGGGCGGGGGCGGGCACGGCCCCCGAAAACCCAGGTCCGACCGCGCGCCGTCGCGGCTTGTCGCGACGCGACAAGCGGGTCGGTGCCGACGACCGACCTGGGGACGCCCGTGCGCGTCGACGCGCGTCCGGACGCGTCTGGCCAGACCTCCGCGCCGCGGCCGCGGAGACCCCCGCCAGGGAGGGGGGGGAGGCGAGGGCGCCGCGTGGCCTCCCGCAGACCCCGGCAGCGACGCGGGCGGGGCCTCCGGCCATCCCCGCGCCCCGCACGTTACCTCACCTTCCGCACCCCCCCCCTTCCTCCCCCCCCTCCGCTCCGCCCCGCGCGCCCCTCGCGCCCCTACCTCCCCTCATCGCCCCGCGCGCACGATCCCCCCACCTCCCCTCATCGCTCCCGCGCACCGGTCGAGACGCTCGCGCAGCTTCTGAGCGAGGCGCTCAGAGTCGTTGCCCTCCACCTCGAAGACGCCGGAGAGCAGCGCATCCTTCTGCTCGCGCGTAAGGTGCTTGCCATACTCGCCGGGCTCCTGCACGCGGGATCGGGGGAAACGGCGCGGCCAGATGCGGGTGAGCGCGGACGCCAAGTGGCACGGAAATCTCGTCCGCCGCGAAGCGGTCCCCGCCTCCCTCTCCCCTCCCCTCCCCCTCTCCGCTTGACCGTTCCACCTCCGCCCCGGCCCCGGGCAAGCCTCTTCCGCGCCGCCCTCCAGGCAAGCCGGCCCGAACCGGCCAAGCCCCCTCGCCGGACGCGTCGCGCCCGGCCCCGGACCGTTTCCCACGACCTCCCCGGCGCGGCCGAGTTTCCGCTTCTCCCTCCCCCCCGCAGCACCCGCCCTCTCCCCCTCCCCTCCCTCCCCCCCCCACCCTGCGTCACTCGCCACGGAGGCCCCCGCAGGTCGCTTCCCCGCGCCTTCCAGCCCCGGCCTCGCACTAAACCGAAACGCAAACCAGACCCGGCGCTCGCCAATCGACCGCGCGAGCAGAACGGCCGTCTCCGGAGCGGTCGGTACCGATTGACGGCGAGCCCGCTCCCCGCGCCGAGCCCCCGGCCGCCGAGGACGGACTCGTCGCACGCGGGCGACCCCGCTCCCCCGCCGACTCCCGCGACCACCGCTCACCTTGCGCTCCAAAGGCTTAGAGCCCTCGAGGGCGGCAGCCTGCAGAGCGACGAAGTCTCTGTCGCGCTCGACCTGAGAATTGCGGACGATGCCCGCAAGCGACCGGTCCGCCATGGTGAACGAGTTGCCCCACGCGCGGCCTGTCGGGGGCGCCGCAAAAGCGGCAAGAAAAGCGGGGGGGCGAGCCCGCGGAAACGCTCCGCCCCGAAGCGGGTCGCTGAGAAAACGGCCTCGAGGCTCGAGGCCGCACGGTCAGGCGAAAAATGGTCGGAAGACGACCGACGCACAGCGCGCGGGTCGGCGGCGACCCCCGTTTATGCCCGCTCCCGCCGCGCGCTTCACCTTATGCGAGGTGAGGTGAGCTCACCACGCCGCGGTCCCTGGCGCGCCGCGCTCGGGAAAACCAAGTCGAGCGCCATCTGCCGTAATCAGTCCCGCGAGGCCTGCGAGTACGTCCTGTATCGCGAAAGATGCTCATGTCGACGCTCCAAACCGAGACGAGGCCACAAATGCGCTCGCCCCCGCCGACCCCAGATCTGCCGGCAGCCGGGATCTCCCCCCCCCCCCCATCCCTCCCCCTGCCAAGGTCCACCGCGGACCCCTCCCCGTCCCCCCCCCGCCACCACCCCACTCTCCGCTTCCCGGGCCCCTCCCTCTCCCCTGCCGCTTCCGCCCCCCCCCCGCTCCCCCCTTCCCCGCCCCTTGCACTGAGAGATCGCGAGTCGCGGCCGCGCCGCTCGCGCGTCCGCCCCCGCTTTTGGAACGTCCCGCGCATTTTCGCGGGGTGAAATTCGCGAATCGCCGCGGCACGACAACACTCGCGGCGGGCGCGCGGTCGAATGGCCGCGTCCCCCCCATCCCCCCCCCACCCCCGCCTCACCCCGCTGGACGTTTGCCCCGCCCCGTTCCACCCGCTGCACGCGCGCGCCGGCCCGCCCGGAAATGCGTGAATATGACGAAGGCCATCAGCGCCGCCGCCATTGCCGCTTTCTCCCAGGTTTACGTTCCAAAAAAAAAACAACGTCTGCGGCACCACGCACGCGCTCCGCGACGCCCCCAACTCGCTCAACTCTGTGCAGCGCCGCGCCGCGCTCGTTTGCTCGCGCCCCTCGCCGAGGCGGAGGCCCGCGCGCGCGCGCGCGCCATCGGCGCCGCGGCCGCGGGCCGGGAAGCGCGGACCCCGCGCCCCCGCGCGGAGCGCGTCCCGGCCGAGCGCCGCTGCGCCCGCCTCTCTCCTGCGACCACGCTCGGCCCGCTCGCATCTCCCCGCGCGCTCCGCCGTCGTGCCTCGACGAACGGCGCCGCAGGCGCGCAGACGCGCGGCGCCCGCGCTCCGCTCCCCCTCCCCCCCGCCGCGCCGGTCGCCGCGTGCCGGTCCTCGCGCCCGACCGCCGCCCGCCGCGTGCCGAGCCCACCGGGCTCCGCGGCCCGCTCGTCGCCCCGACAGAGAGGCGACGCGACGCGACCGCGACAACTCGATCGCGGCGCCAGCGGGCAGGAGCGACGCCGCCCCGCCCCTCCCCTCGACGCTGCAGCGGCGGCGGGCCAGGTCGCCCAGCGACGAGCGCCAGCGCGCCGCCGCCGGTCGGCGGAGCGACGGTCGCGGCCGTGAGGTGGGACGACTGCCCTCGACGCGATCTGCAAGCGCCGCCTCCGCGGCGCGCGGCGCGAGGGGCGCCCCGAAAGGCAGCGTCGGCGTCTCGACGCTGCCACGAGGCTGGGCGGACGCGCCCCCTGGAGGAGGAGAGGTCGAATTGCCTCGAATTGTGCCGGCGCGGACCGCGGTCGGGTGGGCGAAACCCCGCCGTAAATGCGCTCGGCGCAGCCGACTGCCAGCCGCGAGAAGGGAGCGGCCGAGCTGGGGCGGGAGGCCACGAACGCCCAGGCGGGAGGAAGCCGGCGACGCTCCCGGGCCCCGTTCCCCCGAGGCGCGCCCGAGACCCCGCGGCGCCACGAGCGGAAAGAGGAAGAGCGGTTTGGCGAAATGGCCGCGAGCGGCTGCGCAGCGGGGCGTCCGCGGCGAGACGCCGTCGCGGAAGCCCCCGACGCTCCGCCAGCGCCTCTTTCCGCCCGCCGTCGCCTCTCGCGCCTGATATGGCGGTTCGGGGATGCCTTCGCCGTCGCCGGGCCGTCGGCGTCGCGCTCGCATCCCCCGGCCGCTTTCTCGTCTCGCCACGCCCGCCGCCACGCCGTCACGCCGCCCGCCATCGCCTACCTCCCGCACCGCTCCCCTCCCCCCCTCGCCGCCCCCGGCGCCCACGCTTCGACGACGGGGCCGTCGCGCGCGGGACCGACCGTCTGGACCGGCTGGCCCGGTCCGGACGCCCGGAGCCGCGCGACCCCGCCGCTCGCGCTCGTGCCGACCGAAGCTCGTCTCCCGCGGCCTGTTGTCGCGCAGACTCCGGTTCGGGCCGCCCGAAACCGGGACGCGCCGCAGGTGGCGCCCCGCGAGCGCCGAGGGGCCACGTGACGGCTCGCGGCGCGGGCGGCGCGGGCGACGCGCGCGGGGCGCGCGTGGCCCCGCTCGTCGCCGCCGCGCGCGTCTGGCGAATGCCTGGCGCGCAAAGGACGCCCGCCAAGCGCGCGGACGCCGCGGCGCCGGTCGGTCTAGGCGGGGGGAAGGCCGGGGGCGCTCGAGCCACCGGACCGCAACGCGCCCCCGCCGCGGCGCGCGGACGCGTCGCGCAGCTCGCGCGCGGACCACGGCGCGGTCCGCGACGCGGCCGCGCGCCCAGACGCCGCGCTGGCGGAAGCCCGGCGTCGCCGCAGGAAGCGGCCCGCGAGGCAAACCCGACCGCGCAGGCCCGGCAGGCTGCCCGTCTCGCGGCCAGGGCGAGCGCCCAGCGGCGCACCTCGGCGGTGGGCGGCCGCGCGCGGCCGCAGGCCCGCAGCGCGCCGACCGGCGCCCGGCCCAAAGCTCGCGGCGCGTCGACCGGCGCGCGCGCCGCCGACCGCGACATCCGCCTCTCCCCGCATCGTAGCACCAGCGCGGGCGCAGACGGGAGACGCCCGTGGGCGGAGCGCGCGCCCGCGACGCCGCGGCGGACGCAGACCCCGGTCGCGGCGCGCCGAGAGGCGCCCGACGGGCGCCGCGGACGGGTCACGGGCGGTCGCGACGCGCGAACGGATCGGAAGAAACGCGACGATGGGCTAGGGCTGGCGCACGGACGACGCTCTCCGCCGCCGAGGCGGTCGGAGACGACGCTCTCGATCGCCCCTCTTCCGCTCCGCGAAACTCGTCGGCGAGGTCCGCGTCCGCCCGCGCGCTTACCGAGCGGGGCGAACAGAAGCCGGACGCGGGGACGTGGCCGCGGCTCGCCGACACGATCTGCAACGTCGAGTGCATTTTTTGTTCCGGCGCAAAACGCGGTTGCTCCGGATCCCGGCCGCCTGCTTCCGTAGCGAGCCGCCCCCGGCCGCGCATTTTTGGACCGCGCCCCGATCCTCGCGCGCCTGCACCGTAGCGCGCCGGGGAGCCCGTGGTGACAATTGCGGCCGCCCAACCCGCACCAATGCCGCAATCGATGGCGCAGACGCGTATCTGGTCGCATTGCGGACCCGAGCTGCGCCGTGGAGAGAAGATCCCGTCGCGCAGACGCCGCGCCCCTCGCGCGGCCCGGCAGCGCGAGGGGCGCTACCGACTCCGTCGCGGACCGAGCGGTACGCCGTTCGACAGGATAAAAAAAACAAAAATGTTCGGCGATGGGTCGTCGCACCGCGCCCCCCCCCCCCCTCCACCGAAATGCCCGCCGGCTCGCCGATCCGTCTCGCGGCGCGTTCTTTTTTGCCCGCCTCGCCATCGTCGGGCCGCCGCTCCACCTGCCCTCTGCGCGATCGGTCCCCGCAAGACGCCGCGCAAAAAAAATGCGGAGGACGACGGACGCTTGCGCAACCGCGCGACGTCCTCCCGCTCCACGGCGCTTTGCCGAGGGACCGGGCGATCGCACGCCCAGAGCAGGCACCCAGCGCCTTTTTGCGAAGAGACTGACGATTCGGCGAGCTCGCTCCCCCGTCCGGGCGCCGCGCGCGCCACGCGCCTCGCGTCGAGAGCGCCATGCGCGTGCCGACCCACGGTCATTATCGCTTATTTGGTCTCGCCGACGCACGCCGCACCGCCCGCCGGCGAAAGCTGGGTCGTGGGCGAGATGGCGCGCGGGAGGCCCGCCGTCGCCTCGTGCGGCCTTTGCAGCTCTGCCACCGGCCCCGTCTGGGGCCGCCCCCGCGGCTCGGCCTCGCTGGCGAGCCGAGAGTCGGACAAACGCACGAACCGATGGGGCGCTTTGTCCGGGAGCGCGACGCGACGCGGGCGCCTCTGTTCGCGACGCGCGCGGCTCGCGGCGCCGCCTGGAGCCCGGCGAGGGAGCAGCCGCCCTGCACCGCCCGCTGCGCCGCGCGGCGAGCGCCCGCTGCCGGCGACGCGACGACAATGCCCACCGCCAAGTCTGGGGCGACTGCCTCGCTCGCGGTGGGAGGCCTCGCCGAGCCGGCCTCGTGCGGGCGCCGGCAGCCCGCGCTTTGCCCACCTCCCCCGCCCTCCTCCGCCCCGGCGCCCCTGGACGCGGTCTCCCGGAGCGGCCTCCGATCTGGAGCGGCGCGCCAGCGCGCGGCGCGCGACGCGCGACCGCCCGATGCGCCGGGCTGCCATTGGAACGCTTCGAACCGCTCGCCCGCGGACGACATCGCACGCGGGCCGCCGAGGCCGCCCGCCATGACCGACGCGGGCGGCTGGGCCGAGCTCCTTCCCGACGAGTTTGACTCGGCCCGCCAGCGCGCGCGCAAGCGCAGCCAGCTGCTCGAGCTCCTCGCGGCGCGCACAGAGGCGCTCGAGCGCCTTCGTCTCAGCGCAACCGAAGATGTCGCCAGCCAGGCTTGCGGGGCCCCGAGACGCGCCGCGGGATGGCCCGGGCGAGCGGCACCCGACGACCCGCCGCGACGCGCGCGCGACGCCCAGCGGCGGCGAGGGCACTCCGACCCGGACGGGCCGCCGATGGCCGACGCGTCCCCGGCGGCCACGCAGGGCGGGGACGACTCGCTGCTCGCGTGCCTCTTCGGAGAGGAGGCACAGAGCGCCCCCGCGCGCCACGGCGACGCGGGACCGCCGGCCGACCGGAAGGCCGGCAGCATCCCGTCCTCCGACCGGGAGGCCGGCAGCATCCCCTCCTCCGACCGGGCCGGTCGCCTCGCTGCGGCGACCCCATCCGTCGCGACAGGCCACCGCGAGCGCGCGCTCACGGGCACGCTTCCCGCGACCCCGCAGCCCCTCCCTCGGGACGCTGCGTCCGATGACGCGACGGGCACGCGGCCGACGACTGAGCTTCCCCGCGCGTCGCCGGCCGCCGGGCAGCTTTGCCCGCCGCTCGCGCTGACGCTGCCGCGCGCAGTCCTGGGGGTCTCCGTCTCCCCCCTCGGCCGCTGGATCGCGCTGCTGATGCTCGGAGCGGACGGAGCGGGAAAGGGGCGACCAGCTTCGACGGTCGCCTCCCTTTCCGAGGGCAGCGCCCGCGGAGGCAGCCGCGACGCGCCGCCCTCCGGGCCGCCCTCCCCTTGCGCTCCGGGCCCCCCGCCTCCCCAGCTCGAGCTTGTCGCGCTCTCGCTCGGCCGCGACGGCTATCCGGCATCGCAGGATCCGTTTGCGGGCGCCGCATGGCTTCCCGTCCGGCCCACCGAGGCGATCCCGCTCTGGAATGCCTTTGCGGGACGGTGGAGCGCTGGGCCGGAGGGCCAGTGGGCTCGCTCGACGGGAGATGCGATCGGCCAGTCGGCGTGCTCGGCGGGGGACTCGATCGGCCGATCGGCTCGCACGGCGGACGATGAGAGCGACGAGCCGGCATGCACGCCGGCCGACGAAAGCGGCGCATCGGACGAGGGCGCGCGCGGGCCGGCCCTAAGTGGGCCTGCCGCCCAGGGCGACGCGTCTGCGACCCGCGCAGGCGGCACGCGGGGCGCACTGGCCCCGGCCGCTCGCGCCGCCCTCTCTCCCCGTTCGTCCAGCCAAGATTTCGTCGAGGCGCTCGCGAGAGCCCTTGCGGGCTCTTTTCGTGTCGTCGAAACGGACCCGCAGGACGCCGCGACCGACCAGGACTCTGCCGCCACCCTGCCCGGACAGCCCCTCTTCCTGCTGTCCGCGGCGCTCGAGCCGGACCCCGAGGCGCTCGAGAGCACCGAGGTTTGCTCCGGGGTGGCCTCTCGGTGCTTTCCCGACGTCGTCCAGGAGGCCCCCGCCCGCCGGCTCCCGCCCGCCCTCGCAAAGCGCTGCCGTGAGTGGGCCGCGGCCGCAGACCCGGAGGAGCGACGCGGCGCCGCGCTGCTGCTGGGGGGGATCGAGATTCGGCCGGCGCGCACCGAATTGGGACGAGACGACGCGTCGCGAGACGCGGAGGGCGCGCGCACCTCGAGCGCGCTGGACTCTGACGACGGCGTGCGCGCCACCCCGGCCGGGGCCAGCGACGGGCCGCGCCGCCCCCCGGCCCTGGGCCCCGCTCCGCTGGCGCTCGACGCCGGCATCGCTGTCGTCGCGATGGACGCCGTCTGGACGCGCGCGCCGCACGGCGCGGCGCAGAGGAGGCGCTCAGCGCGCACGCGCGCGTGCACAGCTCTGCCCGCGTCGTGGCGCCTCGAGGTGCTGCTTGCCGGCTCGCCCGGCGACCGCGTCCGACGCGCCTTCCTGGACCCGGGGTGCTGGGGCGCCTACAGCTGGGGAACCGACCTGGCGCTCGGCGAGGAAGGCGCGGCGTGGGACGTCGTGGGACTCTGCGCGCTCGTCGACGACCGAGAGGAGGGAGAGCAGAGCGGGGGCGCCGATGAGGGTGGGAGAGAGCGGAGCGACGGCGTCGGCGAGAGGCTCGGGACGGCAGGCGAGCTCTTCGGATGCGGTCCCAGGCTCTGCGGCTGCGTTCACAAGGTCGCCGCAGCGATCTGGGCCGGGGACGCCAGCGACGCCGGGATCGCGGTATGGGACGTACAGGGCACCTCTGCGACGCTCGACGCGTTTGGAGCCTTCGACGACGGACCAGAGAGCGGGCGGCGGGGCATAACTGGCGTCGACGGACGTGCGACGACCGGCGGCACCGCCGCGGACGGTCCCGAACGCGCGGCGTCCGGCGGCGGCGCCGCGGACGGCGGGTGCCACGCGTCCTGGGTCAGCGCGTCTCCAGCAGGCGCGCCATTCGACGGCGACCGCGCTCTCTCGACTGCGTCCAGCGCACGCGTCGAGGGTCCCCTTGAGCGGACGCCGCCGACCTCCGCGCTGCCGACCTCGTCTCCGCTCGCGGATGGGGCAGCGCAGCGGTGCAGCGCGCAGCCGGGCGCCCTCGAGGGATGGATGCCCTGGCCCTCGGACGGACCGGACTCGCAGGCGCCCGGATGGGCGCCCTCTCCCGTCCCACCCTCGCCTTTTGACCGCCTGCGCCGAGTGGTCTGGGGACGCGCCAGGGCGCCCGCGTGCCTCGCGGGCAGGGGCGCCCGGGCGCCGGACGGCCGAGCGGGGACGACGTCGGCGCCGGCGAGCGAGGACCTGGTGCCTCTCTCCCTCGGGCTCTCGAACGTCGGTGCGAACGTGGAGAGCGCGGACGGCGCGGCGGGCGACCCGCCCGTCGGCGTCGCGGCCGACCACTCGTGCCGGCCCCCCGAGCCGCCGTCGAGCGTCTGCATCGCCGCCGCGCCCTCGAAGCTCACCGTGCACGTCCCATGGCGACACGCCGCGCAACGGACGGCCTCCGCCCCCCCGCAGCTTCCGCCACACGCTACGTGCGACGTCACGCAGCCCCCTCCCCCGCCCGCCGACGTCGTCTCGCTCCCTCTTCCGACGCCACTCCAAAGGGGCCGCGCGGCAGGCGATGCCGCTTCGAACGGCGCCGCGGCGCACCCCTCCCCGACAGACTCGACGCTTCTTCCCTCCTTGACGGCCCTGACGTCGTCATCCTCGGCGGGTGTCGCCGCGGTCGGCGACGCAGACGGAGGCGTGGCTGTCTGGCAGCTCGCGAACGGTCGCGTCCTCTGCCGGGGCGGAGGCGCCGCGGCGCGTGGGACGGGTCAGCCCGCGCTCCGCCCGGAATCTTTCGGCGCCGTTCCTCCATTCGCGTCGCCGGTCGCGGGACTCGCGCTCCTCGGCGGCAAAGGCGGGGCTGGGAATGCGGCCTGCGAGGCGGCCGCGCCGGACGGCGGCATCACTCTTGTAGCCGTTTGGAGAGCGGGCCAAGCGCTCTTCCAGCGCGTATCCCTGTCTCCCGAGGACACGACCGCATGCGCGAGGCGGCAGAGAAAGCCGACGCCGCCTTCTTGACCCCTCGACCGCGTCCCGTCCTCTGCCGCGGGCCGTTCGCACCCGCCTCTTCCTCGCCCGCCTCTTCCTCGCAGGCCCTTTGGCCGCCTGAGCGGATGCCCGCCGGCGAAATCGTTCTGCCTTTGCGCGTGCTTCCCCGCGTCGCCCCGCACGCCCATCCTCGACATTCTTCCCGCTTCTCGGCCGTCCGATTCCCGATTTTGTTCCGCGCAGCGCCGCTCTCCGCTCCTCGCCGCTTGCGCTCTCCCCCCTTCGCTTCTCTTGCCGTTTGAGTGCCGCCCCGCTCCTCCACTCTCCTTCCCCCGGCGCTCTGTTCCCGTGTACCCATTTTCCTTGGAGCACGCGATCGGAGGACGAAAGGTAACGCGTCTTACATCGACGAATGAAAGGTATACAATGGGCAGCCCTGCGTGCGCGCTTCCGCCGCGGCGTCGGGAGCGGGGGCGAAGTAAAAGGGGTGCGAGGGGAAGGCGGCGCGACGGACAGTCTTCCCCGTCCCGCGTCCCGGCCGGCGCCTATCGCGCCCCTCCGCGCGCGGCGTCCCACCTGGACCGCCCGCGTCTCCCGCCCCCGCCCCCGCCCGCCTTGGCTCCCGCCGGGCCCATGCCCGTCCCTCCCGCGCCCGCGCCTCCTCCTCCCCTCTTCCCGGTTCGTTTGGAGCGCTCGCTCTTGGGCTCGACCACCAGCGGCGGGGCGTCCTCGGGTGTGCCCGCGAGCCGCTTGCCGTTCATGCCCGCGAGCGCCGCGGCGGCGGCGTGGGGCGAGGCAAAGTCGAAAAAGCCGCACCCGGCCCGCCTCATGAGCGTGTGCCCCACGACGGGCCCGAACGAGCTAAAGGCCTCGAGCACCGCCGGCGACGCGACCTCGGACGGGATCTGGCCCACCCAGATCGTGCATTCCGGGGGCAGCTCCGAAGCGGGAGAGGCCCCCGACGACGCGCCGGGCCCGAGAGCACGGGGCGCGAGGCCAGCTCCGCCGCCGCCGGGCCACGTTCCGGGGCCCCACGGCGGCGGCGCGTGCCGTCCGAACGGAGGCGGGGGGCCGTGCGGGCTCCCGTGCGCCGAGGGGCCGACGCCGTACAGCCCAGGCGGCGGAAGGCCTTTGACGGCGTCCGGCCGGTCGCGGCCGCCCGCAAAGCCGGGGTAGCCGTCGGGCCAGCGTCCGCCCGGCCCGCCGCGAGGCGAAAAGCCGCGGTCGCCATGCCACGGCCCGAGACCCGGCGGCGGCTGCCCGCCGGGGCCGCCCCAGCCCGGACCGCTCCAGCCGCGCGCGCCGTCCCAGGGCGGCCGCGCGCCAGGCGGGCCGCCCCAGGGGTGCGGGCCGAGGCCTGGACGACCGTAGGGCCCGAGGTCGAGCGGAGTGTGCGGGCCGCCGTGGGGCGGGACGAAGACGCCGCCGGTCTCGCTCGAGACCTCACCCTCCTCGGAGGTCGAGTCGTGTTGCGCCGGCGACGAGGAGAGCCGCGCGCGCGAGCCCGTGGCGGCGTGGCGCGCCGGGGAGGCCGACGCAGACCGGCCACGGCCGCGCCTTGGCGGCGGCGACGTCGATCGCGACCCCGAACGCGCGCGCGTCTGGCGATGCGCCGGGGACGGCGACGAGCGACGACGCTCCGGGGAGCGCGAGCGGAAGCGCCGCGAGCGGCGGCGACCCGTCGAAGGCGAGCGATCGCGAAGGGCCGACGGCGAGCGGACGGGAGAGCCCTTGCGAGGGGGCGACGGCGAACGGACGGGGAAGCGATTGCGTAGGGGCGACGGCGAGCGGGCCGCAGCGCGGATGCGGCGCGACGCGCGCGACCGGTCGCGGTGCGGCGCGGGCGAGCGAGCCGCCGAGCGATCGCGGCGGGGCGAGGCCGAGCCAGCAGGCGACCAGGAGCGACCGCGGCGACGCCCGCGGGATGAAGCGTCGTCGTCGCGCGTCTCGTCGCCGTCGACGCCGCGCGCGCTCCGCCGCCGCCTGCCCGACGAAGCCGACCGACCGGGCGCGCCGGGCGAGCCGAACCGGCGCAGGTGCGAGGGTGGCGACGAGGGGCGGGCGTCGCTGGTGAGGTGCCGCGCGGGTGCCAGCGCCGAGGGCGGCGAGCGCGAGCGCGAGCGCGAGCGCGGAGGCGAGGACCCGTTCTCGAGCGTGTCCGTCGACCTGGACCGTCGCGGCTCCAGTGGGCGGCCGCGCGGGGGGGTGCGCGACCGCTCGCGGCGCCGCGACGTTTCCCTCGATGGCTCGCGACGGCACGAGGACGTTGAGCGGGGCCGCGGGAGGGAGCCGAGCCCGGATGCGGAGCGACGCCTGGACCCCGAACGCCTCCTCGACGCGTCCCTCGCTCTCGACCGCCCTCGCTCCTGGGACTGCTCGCGATCCGACGCCCACCTGCTCGAGCGCGCCCCCGTTCCGGCGCCCTTGTCGTCCCAGCCCCGCTCGTCCCTCCCGACCGGCGAAGTCTCGCGGGAGACCTCGCGCGAGCCCTCCTCGTCGCCCTCCCCGTCACCCTCCCCGCGCCTCTGCCTGCGCCTACGTCTGCGTCGGCGCCGCTGGGGCTGGCGCTCGCCCGCGATCGGCGCCGCCCCCGGCGATGGCGACCTCTCCTCGACGCCCCGCGGCGGCGGCTGCGCGGCGCGGTCACCATCCGCCGGCCGGTCGTCGAGCCGGTGGGTCTGCGGCGGTTGCAGCGCTCCGGTTCCCTCCGAGCGGCCCGCTGCACGGCCGACGCGGCCCCCTGCTGCGTTAACGCAACGCTCAGGCTCTGGCGGAGGCGCGCCGAAGACCCGCCCGGCAAGCGCCTCGAGCGCGCGGCGCGCCGAGGCGGCCGAAGCGAAGGCGACGAGCAGGCCCGGGCGCGGCCCCGCGACGCGCAGGCAGTGCTGCGGGCGCAGGGGCGGCGGCGGCAGCATGCCCTGCCTGGCGCCAGCCTCTTCAGCCTCCTCGGCCTCGGCGTCGCCGAGGACGCGCTCGGCGCCGGCCGGCCCGAGGCTCTCGGCGACTCGCCCGCCGAGCCAGACGTGCGGTGCGTGCGCTCCGGGCGCGCCCCCGCGTCCGTAGGCACGTTCGAGCAGCTCCTCGAGGCGGTCCTGCGGCACGGCCCAAGAGAGGCCGAGGCCAGCGAGCCACTCGGGCGACCCCGGCGGGGCCGGCCGGTCCCGCTGGCCGGCGCCTGCGCGCCGCGAAGCCTCGGCCAGCGACTCCCAGCACCGCGCGGCCTCGCGCACCGACGTGAAAAGCAGCACGGCGTATGGCGCGGAGGACGACTCGCCCGACGCGTCTCCCGCGCCGCGCTGCGCCAGCGCGACTGGCTCGACGCGCAGCCTCGAGGCGTGCTGCCCGGGCCGCGTGCCGCCTGCCCCCGTGGCCGCCAGCGTGGCCGAGGCCAGCAGCGCAGGCGGCGGGGACCGCCCGCCCGAGTCGACAGGCAACGGGCCCAGCAGCAGCGCGGGACCGGCCAGGCAGATGGACGCAGACGTCAGCGGGCCCGAGACGGCGGCGGACGACGGAGAGGGCGACGGGCGCGGCGACCGGGGCGGCGGTGGCGGCAGCGGGGGGGGCGACGCGACGCTCCCGCCGCGGGGCGAGGGCGGGTGCCGCGAGAAGGAAGGGTGCCGCGAGAAGGAGGAGTACCGCGGAAGCGATTCTTGGCGCGGGAACGAGCCCTGCCGCGGAAGCGAGTCTTGGCGCGGGAACGAGCCCTGCTGCGCCTCGAGCGCGGGGGGCGGCGGCGGCGTGCGGTCGTGGGTAGAGGGCTCGATCTCGGAGAGGCGCTCGACGGGAGCGGGAGACGGAACCGCGTGGCCCGTTTCCGGAGGCGACGAAAAAGGCGCGGCCGCGGAGACGCCCGAAAAAACGGGAGCCGGGGATGGCCGTCCCCGAGGTGGGGCCTGCCCCCCCTGCGGCGCCGGCGTCTCGCCGCCTGGCGTCCGCGCATCACCGGCGTTGTCGACCTTGAAGCGCTTGGGCTCCGGAGGGGTCAGCGACGGCGGAGGCCGAGGCGCGGCCGGCGACCCCGGAGGTGGCGAGGGCTGCGAGGGCGCCGGCGTCGCGACCGGTCCCGGGGGCGCCCGCGGCGCCAGCGTCGCGGGGAGGGCGTCGCGGGAGCGCGGGGCGCCCGGGCCGGCGAGGCTGTCCGCCGGTGGCTGCGCGTCCCCGTTCGGACGCGGCAAGGCGGCGCCGTTGGCCGCGACGGCCTCTGGCGTCGCTCTGCCCCCTTCCTCGTCGGACGCAAGGGCTCCGATGCGACCGAGGACAATCCCCGCGACGCCCCGGCGGCGGGCGGCCTCGAGCAGCCCTCGGCGGGCGGTGGCGTCGGCCGCGAGCCGTTTTGCGAGCTGCCACGCTAGGCTTAGCTCCGAAGCGGAGGCCGAGGAGGGCAAAGGCGAGCCAGGCTCGGGGGGCGAGGCCTCGGGGACGGACGGAGGGGCACCGTTCCGATCCACAGGAGGAACCTCCGCCCGCCCGCCTCTGCGGTCGACCCCGTCCGTCTGCGCGCCCTCGGGCACGTTCATCTCTCCACCGCCCCCCCTTTCCGCCTCCGCCCCTTTCTCGGCTCGTTCTTCGCCACCCCGCTCCGGGTCCCAATCGGGGGCCGCCTGCACAAGCAGCCGGGCGACCGCGGGGGCGGCGCGGGTCAGCGCCTTTGGCGGAAGCGCAGCCGTCAGCAGGCCGTCCAGCGCGTCGCGCCGCGTCTCCTCGAGCACGGAGGAGACCGGCCCGCGCCCGCCTGCGGACGCGCAGCGGGAGGCGCCGAACTCGGCGCGGCTCGTCCCCTCGTCGTTCTCCGCCTCCCCGCCCCCTTCCCCGGCCGAGCGGCCACTGAGCGCGAGCCTCGAGAGAGCATCGACGACGTCGTCGCCGCGGTCCGGGAAGGAGAGCGCGAAGCGGCCCAGGAGGCGCGCGGCGAGGCGCCGGGCCCACGGCGAGGCGTCGGGCCCGGCAGCGGCCAGGAGGCGCGCGTAGCGCGCGCGCGCCTCCTTTTGCGAGATGCCGCCGTAGAAGAGCGCATCGTAGGCCTCGTACAGCTCGGCCAGCTCTGCGCGCGCGCGGGAGGGGCGCTGGGCGGCGGGACCGGCCATTCCGGTCGAGGCGAGCGGGGTGCGACGCCCCCACACGGCCCGGGCGCCCGGTCAGGCCCAGTCGCGGCGGGCCGGGGCGCCGTGAGGCGCCCGCGTGCGGCGGCGCCTGCGCGGGGCGGCCGCGCGCGCGCGCGCGCGGCGAAAGACGCCCGCGGTGCGACGAGCGCGCAGGCCGAGATGGCGAGCGCAGGGGAGCGCGCCGCCAGGGTCGCGGCCGCGCCCTCCCCACGCGAAGAGCGCCGCGGGCCCGACGCGGGCGGGCTCGCCGCAGAAGCACAGCGACGCACACTGCCCGCCGGCGCGCCCTGGAGGGGCGGGCAGGGCGGGGCAGAGGTGCGCGCTGGGGGCGCGCAGGCACGCGAAAGACGCATGGGCGTCTCGCGCGTCGGCTCTCGCCCCCCTCGCGGCGCGGCACGCTCCGCGCTCGCCCGGCCGAGCGCGCCGAGCCGAGAGCGGGAGTGGAGCGACGCGGCGGGGCGGGGCGGGGCGGACGGGACGGGCGG
>PGFX01003070.1:0-12551 GCA_003612995.1 Prototheca bovis | reverse complement strand
CCCCCCCCCCCCCCCGCCCCCCACTCCCCTTTGCCTCGGAAGCCTCCCCACCCTTCCGCCCTCCCCCGAAAGGGGGCCGAGAGGGGGGCGGGTCACGCTAAATGGCGGTCGTGTAGAACCCGTCGCCAGCGCAAACGTCGCCAAAAACTACTGCCCGAAAAACTACACGGACGACATGAAAAAGGGAGCGGGAAACGGCTCGCCGCCGAACGTGCCGTGGTCGCGGCCGATCAGCAGCTTGTTCCACATCGACAGCGCCGTCGAGAGCAGGGACCAGAACGGCGTCAGCGACACGTTCTTCGAGAGCATACGGAACATGTGCGCGTCCACAGAGCCCTGCAGAGCCGGATCCGAAGGCGTGCCGGCGCCACCAAAGGAGCGGGGCGGTTCCTCCTGCTGTTGCGGCGGTCGCAAAGACGCGTGCGCCATCCCGGGCGGCAGGGGGGAACCGGGCGGGGACCGGTGGGCGGTCTCGAGAGATACGCAACGTGCCCGTGGGGGACGACGGGAAGGTTCCGCGCGTCGGGAGGGGCGGGAGGCGTCACGACGCTCGGGCGGAGGCCGTGGCCCCCGCTCGTCGCCGCGCGAGCGGCCGTTCGTCTCGATCACAAACGCGCACGACGGGACGTCGAGGCCGCCACGGCCGCCTGGTGTGGACGTACGCCGCCGCATCGGCGCGCTCCACGCCGACCCCAGCGACAAACCGGCACCACCTGCCTCGCAGCGAACAGAAGACGTTACACGCAGAGGCCGCTGCGCGGTGGCGCGGTGCAAGGCGGCGTGAGTCTGCACAAGTCAAATTCCGCCCCGAGATAGCTTCGGCCCAGGTTCCGACGCGCCACGACGCCCGACGAAACCGGGCCGGGTCCGAGCCCCGGGGACGGGGCGGCGGATGGGGCCAAGCCGCCAGCGACGGGCCGCGGCCCGGAACGCAGCCACCCACCGGCCGCGGCCCGGCCGCCCCATCACCCAACCATGGACCGTTTCCTTCCGCGCAGACGCACTGCAAAGGGGAGCGAGGACGGGCGTGAGGCGAGGCCAACGACGCACCGATGCGCCAAAAGAGCGCGCCGCGCGGGCTCGCGCGCGAGCGGGCGGCGCGGGAGTGTCTTCCTTTTTTTTTCTTCCGCCGCGACCCTCCCGGCCGCGCGCGAGGCCCGACCGCGAGGGGCGCCGCGGGGCGCGGGGACGCGCCTTCGGCGAACCGGCCCAGCACCGGTCTCCAGGACTTGGAGGTGCGGCGGTACGCATCGAGCACGACGTCAAACTGCAGCCGGAGGAGGAGCGCGGGCGCCGAAGGGAGGAGGGAGCGGGGGGAGGCGTCAAAGCGGGCGGGTGGGCGGAGGGGGGGGTCGTGGCGCGCGCGCGCGCCCGCGCGCGCGCGGGGAACGCGGCGGCCCGCAGCATCCGCCCCGAGACCGCCCCGGCCAGCGCCATCGACGCTCTGGCTCGAGATCGGGCCGGGCAGAGGCGGTCGAAGACGGACGAGAGCCGAGGCGCGGACGCGGACGTGTCCCCTCAGTCGGGGCGGACGGCGGAGAACCGCGGACGCGGCGGAGGCGGGCGCCACGCCGGAGGTGCTGTGGCGCGGGCGGGACGCCAGGGAACGCAGTCCGCGGAACGCAAAACGATCGCGAGGGTCCATAGCCTTCAGATCGACCGAGCGAAGGCGTCGGGTGCCACCGATCGCCGGCGCGCCCGACGCCGCGGCCCTCGCGAGTCCGCGTCGGGCAGGGTCCCAGCAATGTGCCTGGGGCGGGGCAGGAAAGGGGCCTCTTTCCGCCTCTCCCGCTCCCCGCTCCGCTTGCGTTCTCCTCCGACCACCATTCCTCCGCGGTTGGATCGCGCGCGGTCCCACTCCGCCACCCCTCTACGTCCCGCGGCGTCTCGACCCTTGTTTCCCGCCGCCCGGCGGGGCGGCGGACCTCCCCGCGCAAGGGACTCTGGCTCGCCCGCCCCTCCTTGCCACCGCCTCTCCGGGCTGCCCCTCCCTTTTGCCTCCGGTCGCACCAGCTGTTTTCCCTCTGCGGCGTGCGCGGCGAGGAAGGCTCGCTCGAGCACGTAGAGGTCGACGCCCTTGTCTTCCGGGAGCGTGGAGGTGGTGGAGAGCCCAAAGTCGATCAGGGTGACCTCCAGAGGTGCGGAGGGCGGCGAGGTCGCGGGGGACGCGGAGGGCGGCGGGGTCGCGGGGGACGCGTCGGCGGCGGTCCCCGGGGCGGGCGCGGAGGGCGCGTCGGCGGCCGTCTCCGGGGCGTTTGCGTCGGCGGCGGGGGGCGGGCGCTCCTCGTAGAGGGTCTGCCGTGCCTCTTCGGTCTCGTACCCCTGCACCATCACGTTGGAGGTCGTAAGGTCTCCGTGGACGAGCGAGCCGTCGTGCAGGCGCGCGATCGCGCGCCCGAGCGAGGACAGGAGCGCGTGCAGCGCCGGCGGGAGCGGCGGCGGCGGGGGGCCCCCGGAGGCGCCGCCCTCCTCGTCGTCCTCGCCCCGCTCGGCGCCGGCCTCGCTCGCCTCGGGGCGCTCTCCCTCCCGCTCGGCGCCGGCCTCGCTCGCCTCTGCACGTTCTTCCTCCCGATCCTCCCGCTCGCGCCTGCGCCTCTCGCCCCACCCGTACAGCACCGCCTTGAGGCTGCTTCCCCGGACCTCGTCCATCCAGATGAGCCCCCGCGGCACGTCCGCGGCCAGGGGCACGGGCGACTTGACCCCGAGCCGCCGCGCGCGCGCCAGGCCGCGGACCTCGGCCTTAAGGCGCGACGAGGTCAGCTGGGCGTCGAGCGCGGGGTGCCGGTAGGCCTTGCGGAAACGCTCCTTGAGGATCGCGGGGCGCGACAGAAACGTGCCGCGCCACACGCGCTGGCGGAGGGAGAAGAGGGGGGAGGAGGGGGAGGCGGAAGGGGAGGAAGGCGGTGAGACGAACCGCGTAAGCGGGAGGTCGGGCAGGCGAAGGACGGAGAAAGGGAGGGGAAGGGAACCGTGGGAGCGGTGGAAGTGACGAGGCGGAGGGGGGAGAGGAACGAGAGCGGAGGGAGAGCGGCAGAGGGGGAGAGGAACGGGAGCGGAGGGAGAGCGGCAGAGGGGGAGAGGAACGGGAGCGGAGGGAGAGCGGCAGAGGGGGAGAGGAACGGGAGCGGAGGGAGAGCGGTGGAGAAAAAAAGGGGGGGAGGAAAGGTCAGTTGCGCAAACTCCGAACGCGTGTGGGCGCGAAAAATCCCAAGAGCAGCCCCCGAAAATGTGCAAACGACGCAGCGACGACGGTGGCAAACGTCGCGACGCGAAATCCGCAGGGGAACGCGCGAGGAGAAATCGAAAGTGGAAAGACAACAAGAGGAGAAAGGGGGGCTGAGGAGCGGGGGTCGAGCGGGCTGCGGGGCGCCCCGCGGGCGCACAGGACCCTGAGGCAGCGATCGGAAACGACCACACCGCGCTTCCGCCGCGTGCTGCCGACCGGCTCGGGGCGTCGCGATCGCTCTCGCCCCTCACGCTCCTTTCCCCCCCTCCTTTTCCCCCGCCTCTCTCCGCCCTTCCCCCCCCACCCCCACCCCCCACGTCGCATCCCACCCGCACGCCTCCCCGCCGCTCCCTTCCATCCCTTTGGCCCCGCGCACCGCCTCGGCGCCCTGGCTGAGAAGCTCGAGCCCGCAGGCCTCGAGCACCTCGGGGGGCGGGGGAACCCCCGCGACGGCCGCGGCCATGGCTTCCTGGAGTTTGCGGAAACCGATCGACGCGCCGCGACACGCGCCTTCCCCGGCACCCGCGCGCAGGCCTCGCTCTCGCCCGCTCCCCGCCGGACCGCCCACTTGCCCAGGCCCAGCGCGGGCGCGCCCGCCCGCGCCGGGCGCCGCGGTCCCGCCTCGCCGCGCGTCGGCGCGCCGCGGCGCACCTCAAGGTGCGCCGCCGCGCCCGCCCCGGCAACCTCTCTCTTCCTTCGTCGGCACGACCCCTCCGCTTCACCCAACCCCCGTCACCATGACTGAGGTGCGCATGGCGCCGCGCCTTTCCCCCGCGCGCCGCCCGCCGCTCGCGGCGCGATCACGGCCACCCACTCCCCGACCCCTCGCGGCCGCGCACACGCGATCGCGATCGCTCTGCGTCCGCATCGCTCTTTCTCTGGAGTTCCTGCACCATCCCGTCCGAGCGCCGCGCTGACCGTTTCCATTCCCTCTCTTCCTGCCCGCAGCAAACCTACGTGCGTGCATCCTGCCATTCGCCTCCCGCCGCGACTCGGCCGCGGCGCGAGGCTTTCCTCGGCGACGCGACCGCCCCGCGCGCCGCACCCAATGCGGTCTGCGTTCTCGACGGGCGATCTGCGCGGCGCGCGGGGCGGCGCGGGCGGACGGAGGGCGGAAGGACTAGGGGGCGAGCCGGCGCCTCCGAGCGGCGTGGGGGAGGGGGCGGGGAGCGATGACCCGATCGGGCGATCCGATCGCCGGGCGGCGCCGAAGATCGCGGCGCGAGGAAGATGCCGGGGTGGGAGCAGGGAACGGGGGGAGGGGGAGGGAGGGTCTTCGCGTCCTTTTCCTGGCGGCCCCCTGGCGTTGACCTTTCCGCGTCCGTTTTCCGACGCCGACCGCCTCCGTTCTTCCCCCCCCCCCCCCTTTTCTCCTCGCGCAGGTGATGATCAAGCCCGACGGCGTGCAGCGCGGTCTCGTGGCCCCCATCCTGGACCGTTTCCTGTCCAAGGGCTACACGCTGCGCGGCCTCAAGCTGTTCAACGTGCCCAAGGAGCTGGCCGAGAAGCACTACTCTGACCTTTCCTCCAAGCCCTTCTTCCCCTCTCTGATCGAGTACATCACCTCTGGCCCCGTCGTCGCCATTGCCCTCGAGGGCAAGGACGTCGTCGCGCAGTCGCGCAAGATCATCGGCGCCACCAACCCCCTGGCCGCCGACCCCGGCTCGATCCGCGGCGCCTACGCCATCGACATTGGCCGCAACATCATCCACGGCTCGGACACGGTCGAGAACGCCAAGAAGGAGCTCGCCCTCTGGTTCCCCGAGGGACTCGCCGAGTACACCCCCACCCTCATCGGCCAGATCTACGAGTAGACCACACGCGTCGCAGAGAGAGAGAAAGGCGAGGAAAGGACGCACGCGTGGGAAACCCGACCCGCCGCCACGCGGACCCCCGAGCGCCCCACGGACGTCCCACCAAGCCCTGTAACGCACGCAATGCCGAATCGCGTCAACGCACCGCGAGCAGAGCGCGGAGGCGGGCCGCCGGCCGCGTGGCAAACGCGCAAAGACGAGCGACGGGCCGCGCGGCGAACGAGTCAGGGCGAGCGGCGGGCCGTGCAGCGAACGAGTCAGGACGGGCGGCGGGTCTTGTCGCCCAAAAGACGCATCTGACGTATGTGACGGAGCGCGTGGCACGCCCCAGCTCCCCGCTCCCTCGTGGTCCCAGACCCCTGCGCGGTCCCAGGCCTTGGCGCAGTCCCCGAATTCCTGCGCGGTTTCAGGCCTTGGCGCAGTCCTCGAATCCCTCGTGGTCCCAGGCCTCCGCGCTGTCCCTCAACCTCCTTCTTTTCCCCTCGATCGCGTATTCACTACAGCGACGCGAGTTGCGCTTGGCGCGAAAAGGGACAAGGAAACAAGAAACGGGGAAAACGAGCAGGACAGTCCGAGCGGCTTCCTGAGGGGAAAAAAAGGCGGGGGCGACGAAAGGGGGAAAGCAAAGGAAGAGGGCGATTCGACGCGCCACGAGCTGGCGCACGAGAGACCAACGCAGAGAGAGAAAGAAAGAGAGAGAGAAAGAGAGACAGATGGGGGAAGAAGCGACGAAAAGGGGAGTCGGGAGCGAGGTCGACGTGGCGATCGAGGTCGAGGGGTTTGGAGGGCGGCGGGAGCGTGAAAAAGGGGGCAGAGGGCAGGAGCGGGCGCATCACGTCGGGCGCGGAAGAGCGGGAGAGAAGAGGGAAGGACACGTCGAGGCACCGCAACGCGGAGCGGCTCGGCGATCCTCGAGGGGGGAGCGGGACGGGGACCCCCCTCCCCCCGCAGCTTTGGTTCGTTTCCACACACAACACGAGCCGGGCATCGTGCCATTGCTCCTCCCTTTCCCTCCTCCATGCTAGCTTTTGGTGGCAGACTCGTGAGGGGGCCCTTCGAGGTTCGTTCTCCCCTCGTTCCCTCGTCGTCCCCTGCCCAGGCCGCTCGTTCGGCCCTCTACGACTCTTCGCCCAGGCCGCTCGTTCGGCCCTCTACGACTCTTCGCCCAGGCCGCTCGTTCGGCCCTCTACGACTCTTCGCCCAGGCCGCTCGTTCGGCCCTCTACGGCTCTTCGCCCTCGAGGACGAGGTCAAAGTCGGCGACCAGGGCCACGTGGTCCGAGGGCCACGTGTCCGTGGGCATGCTCATGAGGAGGCTGCGGAGCGTGGGCGGCTCGAGCACTGCGCGCGGGGAGAGGCGCAGCGCGGGGCGCGCGCCGGGCTGGCCGGCAGCGGGCGCGCGCGCGCAGGGCGGCAGGCCCTCGCGGCGGCGCGGGTCGTCCTCGGTGAACCACACGTAGTCGACCGTGCCGACGTAAGCGTCGTGGCAGGTCGTGTAGACGGGCTCGCACCCGCCCACGGCCGCGTACGCCGACCGCAGCTTGAGCGGGTGCCGGATGATCGGCTCCGCGGGCGGCGGGGGAGGCGGCGCGACCGGCACGGACGACGCGGGCAGCGGCGACGCGACGGACGCGGCGGATGCGGTGGACGCGGCGCGCGGAGGCGCCGCCGCGGCCGGGTCCGCGCCGAGTCCGTGCCACCCCACGTCCAGCATCGAGACGGCCGAGTGGCAGGGGAAGGCCTTCGGGAAGCGCGCCGCCGGTGTGTCCTCCGGGATCGGAAACTCGCCCTCCGTGCTGGCGCTCTTGGGGACCCCGAGCGAAGCGCCGGCGGGCGCTCTTCGGGCTCGCGCGGTCTCCGGTGCGCCGTCCGGGGACGGAGACGCCCCAGCGCTTCCTCGCTTGGGCGCGTAGGGGATCCTGGCCGTTCCCGTGGCGAGGTTGACGTCGTCGTCCTCGTCCATGGCGACCGCGGGCGCATCCGCCTGCGAAAAGGAGCGGTCCAGCGCCGCCAGAGGCGCCAGGCCCGAGAAGAGCGGCGCCCGACCCGACCGCGCCGCGGCGGCGGGAGGAAGGCTGGAAGAGGCCGCGCCAGAGGGGGCGGGGGCCTCTGCCGCTCCCGATGCGCGAGGCGCACTCGCCGAGCTCGCCGCACTTGCCGCGCTCGCCGCGCTCGCCGATCTCGCCGCACCTGGGGCTCCGCTCGCCGTTCCGGTTTCCTCGCCCCCCTCCGCGCTTTCCTCGGCATCCTTGGCGGCCAGGAGGGCCCTCTGGGCCCTCCTGGCCGCCTTGGCGGCGGCCTTGACCTGGGCTTTGTTTGTGGCGGCCTGGGCCTGCGCGGCGGCCAGCGCCGGGGAGGCCCCGCAGCCGCCCTGCACGACCCTGGCGGCCTGGGCCTCGCCCAGGGCAGCGGCGAGCTCGTCGTAGGTCCAGGGCCTCGGCTGGCGCCTGTGTCCTCCGAGCGCCGGAGGCGGGCGGCCCGCGGCGGCGCCCCAGAGGGGCGCGCGGCTGCCCCCCCGGGCGTCCCAGGGCGCTGCGACCCAGGTGCCTGTGCGCGAGGTGGCCTCGGCGGCTGCGGCGGCTTCGTGACAGCGGTCCCAGACGCGCGGGCGCGCCTCGACCTTGCGCAGCGCCTCGCGCCAGGACACGCGCGGCGGTGCGGACATCTGTCCCGACACCTGGCGGCGATCCACCTGCGCGAGGTCGAGCTCGCCGTCGCGCGCAAAGTGGTACAGGTCGGATCCCGCACACGTGTTAAAGTCGCCGCAGATGAGCGCCGGGAGCGGCAGCACCGGCGAGGCGGCCGACGCGCCCGCCCCGGCGCCCTCGAGGGGCGTCGCGGGCGCCGAGACGCGCCCGGTGCGCCGCGCGCGGTCGACGGCCTCGAACAGCGTCCGGATCTGGCCCAGCTTGACGTCGCCGCGCGAAGGGTTGAACAGCACGTGAATGTTTCCGACCACGAACCGGTACGGGGACGACGGAGGGGACGAGGACGAGGAGGGGATCGAGGACACCGGCAGCGAGAACGGGTCGCACGGCGCATCCGATCCGGACGCAGACGGCGCGCCGGGGCCGCCCTGCCTGCCTCCCTGCCGCCTGGTTCGGTTGGGCACGTCGAAGCGTCTAGGCGCTCCGCCCAGGGAGACGTCGAGTCGCGCGAGGTCCGAGGCCGAGCCCGAGAGCGGGTGGCTGGCGCGCGCCGCGGAGGGCGAGGCCCCCGGGGACGAGCCCGTGCCGCCCGCCGCCTGGCCCGGGACGTGCGGCGCGTCGTCGGGAGCCGCGCCGGCAAAGGGCCCGCCGAGGCCCAGGAAACCCGTGGAAGTCGCCGACGACGCCGCCGAGAGCGAGACGGACGACGACGAGACGGACGACGACGACGGAGACGGCGGCTCGCACGCCGAGAGCCCGGCGGCGGCGGCGGCGGCGTCGGGGGCGTCGGCGGCCGAGGCGAGCCCGGCGTCACCGTCCGCGCCCGGGGCCGCGCCGTCCACGATCTCCTGCGGGCGGAAGATGCGCCTCGGCTCCAGACGAGGCGAATTCGGGAGGCTCACGGAGCCGGACGGAAACGGGACGCCAGCACCGAGGCGCGGCGCGGCCGCCGGGGAGGTGCCTCCGCCGTGGGATGCGCCCCCTTGGCTGCGCGCGACGGGCGGCGGCCGCGGCGGGGGGGCATACGGCGGCGGCCCGACCAGCAGCCCTGAGGAGCGCGCGGAGCGCTGCGGCGGACGCACGAACAGACCCGGGTGCGAGCCCTCGGAGGCGCCCGGCGAGGCGCCGGGCGAGGCGTCTTCCGCGCTCGCCTCGCCGCGGATGCCTGCGACGTCGCAGCGAAGGGGCTGGTCCGGGAAAAAGGCCGCGTCTGCGCCGGTCGCGGAAGGGACGGGGTCTCCCCACGCGGCGTCCTCGGCGGGCGGGACGCCCGGCTCGCCGAGCTCCTCGCCCGGCATCCCAAAGCTCCCTGGCTCTCCGGCGCCGCGCGCGTGCGTGCGCTCGCGCGCCTCGGCGGCGCCCTCTGGGCGTCCCACGACGGGCCACCGAGCGGTCGAGGAAGAGAGAGCGGGTCTTCCGTTGGGGGTGGTTTCGCGGGCGGGTCTTCCGCGTGCGTCGGGCGTGAGGTCGTTGCGGTCGTCGTCGGCTTGCAGCGTTCCCAGTCCGTCTTCCTCGCCCACCGCGCTTCCTTCGACCCACCCTCGCTGGGAGAGTCTCGCGAGCGCTCCTCGCACGGGTCGGTCGTAGGCGGACGCCTCTGGGTCTTCGGGCGTCTGGGGGGCGAGCGAGCCGTCCGGGAGCACCTTGGCGCCCAGGAAGACGGCCCGGGCCTGCAGCGCCGACGCGCGGTCGGCGTTCAGCGCGCACTGCGGCGGCAGCGTCAGCGACGCGGGACAGAGGGCGGCGGCGTCCGCGGAGAGGGGCGGTGAGGCGGCGGCGGCGCTCCCCCGGGGGGGGGCCGCGCGGCCGTCGCCGTCACGCCCGCCGCCGCCCTCGCGCGCCGTCGCCGCGCCCCGCGGCGCGGCGGCTTCCGCCCCCGCTTCGCCTCCCTTGGCTTCGAAGACGAGGATCTGCGCGACGTTGTCCTTGAGTCCGAGAGTGGCGAACTGGATCGTCCCGCCCGAGACGACGCGGACGCGCGAGTCCTTCCAGAAGACGGCAAGGCCGTCCGTGCACCCCCCCGACCTCTGGGCAGCCACCCCGCGGTACCCGACCTCGCCCAGAGCCGCGCTCAGCTCGCACGCGTGCTCCACCTCTTGCAGACACACCACGTCCGCGTCGAGAGCCGCCAGCTCGGCCAGCAGCGCGCGCCGACGACGAGGCCACTCGAGCACGTCGGGAGACTGACGACGGTACAGGTTGCGCTGGTGCTTGTGCGCCAGAGAGTCCGCCAAAATGTTGTACGACACGATCCGAAGAGGAAGGCGAGACGAAGACGGAACGGGAGAAGGAGTCACAGACGAACGCACAATCTATCAAACGGCGGAAAGAAAGAAAGAGAGAGAGGGAGGGAGAGCGGGTCGGGAGAGGGAGCGAGTCGGGAGAGGGAGCGAGTCGGGAGAGGAAGGGAGGAGGGGAGGAGACGCATCGGGAGAGCAGGGAAGGACGAGCCGGGGGAAAGAGGAGGGATCGCAACGAGTCGCGATGGAACGCCTCTTCCGCCTCCCCACCTCGCCCCCCCACCTCGCCCCTTCCCCCTCTCCCCTTCCCCCTCTCCCCTTCCCCCTCCGCCCCCCCCCTCCTCTCCCCCCAGCTTGCGTGCCTGGGTTCTGAGCTCTGGCGATTGGTGCGAGCCTCTGGGTCTGTGCGCCGCGTAGACATCGTCGACCGCGGCCATCGTGGCGCTGCCGGCGCGCGGTGCCGAGCCTCCGCCGCGGGGCGCCCAAGACATGTGCCGCGCGGTCTCGGGCGCGCGGGGCCGCGCCGAGCGCGAGGGGAACCGCAGCCGCGCGGCCTCCGACCAGTCCTGCCGCCGCGCCGACGCCAACAGCGCACGCAGCATGCGCACAGGGAGGGTGAGGCGCCCGACGCCAACCGACGCGCGCGCAGCCTCGACGCGTCCAGCCCAGAGCGGCGAACCGAGACCGGCGGGAGCGCGCGCGCGGGGGGGGCGGGGACCACGCGCGCTCACGGAAGAGGGAGGCGGCCGGCGCCGTGCTGAGGCGGGGTGAGGGGGGAGAGCTGGGGAGAAGGGCGGCGCGAGCCGAGCCAGGGAGAGAGCTGGGGAGAAGGGCGGCGCGAACCGAGCGAGGGGGAGAAGGGGAGGGGGCGGGGGTGAGGGTGAAGGAGTCTGCAGGAGAAGGGGAGAGGGGAGGGGGGGCAGAGGGGAGCGAATGGAGGGGCGAGCGGGGAGGGGCCTCCCCTGCCCCGACGCCCCTCGGCCCTCCCGGCAATGAGGGCCGGCGGGCAGGGACGAAGAGGGGTGGGGCGAAGAGGGCCGGGGGGCAGGGGCGAAGAGGGGTGGGGCGAAGAGGGCCGGGGGGCAGGGACGAAGAGGGGTGGGGCGAAGAGGGGGCCGGCCACGGGGCAAAGCGGAGGAGGGAAGCGCAGGGAGAGGGGAGGGCGACGGGACAGGGAAGGGGGAGGGGGGAAGAGAAAGGCTGGGGAAAAGCAGAGGGGGGAGGAGCCGAGGGCTCGGCGGCGGGGAAGAGAACGGTTGGAGAACGGCAGATGGGCGAGGGACGGCGGGAAAGAGAATGGTGGGAGAACAGCAGAGGGGGGAGGAGTGTGGGGGAGGGGAGGTGGGGAGGTGCCCCCATCGGCCCGATATCCCCGAAAAAAGGAGCCAGGGTACCGAAGGCAGCAGTATGGAAAAGTCGACGTGCGGCGAAAGGGGGACGACCCGCAACGAGCCGGCGGGGCTAGGGCCAGGGCTGGGGAAGGCTCGACAGCCGCGCCCAGGGGTCGCGCAAGCCGAAGACGGCCGACGACTGGTTCGGTGCGGCACGTTGCGCGAATTGAAACGCACCGCTTCGTTTCCCGCTCGGCGAAGCTCCCTCGGCGAGGCCCCGCTCCCTCTGCCTCGCCCGCGCACCCCTCGCCTACCTGCTCGCCCCGGACCCCGGGCCCCGACCTCGGGTTTTGGGGCCGTTCCCAGCTTCGAGCCGCCTCCTCTTGCCGCCCGGCCCCCCCGCTCCGGCCCGCCCCCCTCCTCGTCTGTCCTCCCCCTCCCCGCTGCCCCTCCTCCCCCCGCCTCCCCCGCCCCCGCGGGCCGCTCCCAGTTCCCGCCTTCCCGGCCCGCAGAGGGCCGCGCGCGGGCCGGGCGGCGAAAAGCAGGCGCCCGAACGGCGCGCATCCTGTCCTCGAGAGCCACTCCGTTCGTCTCACACGGGACGTTCCGGCGCGTCGTCCGCCCGCTGCAGCCCGCGTCCCTCCCCCCCTCCCTCCCCTCCGTCGGTGGGGTGCCCGGCCGGCCGAGGAATCGACCTCCCGCAGAGCGCAGCCATGAAGATTGCCTGCATCGGTGCGTCGGGGGGAATTTTGCGGTATTGTGGCTCGAGTATGCGTGCGCGGCGAACGAGATCGCGGCGCGCGCTGCGCCCGCGCGCGCCGCGCTGGACGCGTCCCCGCGATGGGCGCTCCCACCCGTCGCAGCGGCCGTTCCGACCAAAGCCCAGCCGCGGCGGTCCGCGTGGTCCCTCGACGCAATTGGCCGCGTTCGACCGCGTCCATGGGTGCGGTGAGAGACGCATCGGCGACCGAGGACTCGCCTCTGCCTCTGTTTCCCCTCCGTACCGCTCACCGACCCTCCGTCGCCGCGCCCCCTCCCGTCTCCGCGCTCACCCCCTCCTTTCCCTTCCTCCCTCGCCCCCCGCGCGTCCGCAGGCGCCGGCTACGTCGGTGCGTTCTCTCGATGCCGCCCGCTGCACTCGCGTCTTCTATGCCGCGCAGAGAAGAGGTCTGCGCGCGCGATCGGTCGCTGGTGTCTCGTCGCCGCTGCGTTTCGGCCCGCCGCGCTCCGGAGCGATGCGGGACCGGATCCCTCCCTTTGGCGGGGGCAGCCGGTGGGGGGGGGGGGGGGGGG
>PGFX01004541.1:0-12526 GCA_003612995.1 Prototheca bovis | reverse complement strand
GGCCGCGACCGGCCGGCCCCCTCCCCCGCCCCTGGCGCCCCCCCTCGGTGGCCCTCGGACCCCGTCCCCGGCGCCCGCTCGGCTCCCCGTTACCCTTGGCCTCCTCGGGGCTCGTGGGACCAAGCCTCGGGGAGGCCTCGGGAAGGAACGGAAGGCGGTGGGGGGAAGAGAAGGAGCGCCCGGCGCGGCCCCGCGTCGCACGTAGTCCGTCTTTTTGATCTGTCGCCCTGGAAAGCCGCTCCTTCGAAGCGACGCCTGCACCTACGCGTGCGCCGCGCTTTGGCCCGCCACGCGCGCCGGCGGCCAGCCCCCGTGCGGCAGATGCCGCAGGAGGCCCCGGACGAACGCGGGTCCGAGCGTGCCACCGCGCTCGCGGCCGGGATGTCGCTGGGAGCGCTGTCCGCTAGGCTGCTGGTCGATACGACGCGGCTCGTCTCCGCGGCGAGGCGACGCTGGGCGAGCGGCGTCGCCGCGAACGCCAAGGCTCGCAAGAAACCTGCGCCGCCGCCCCCGTCGACAGGGGCAGCCGAGGACCGCACCGGCGCGCGGGCGATCGTCAGGCCTGCTAGCCCGCCCACGCGCGAGACGAAGCCCCCCGCCGACGCTGCAGCTCGGAAGGGGACGCCGCGCGCCAGTTCGCCTGCGGGGCAGCGGCCGTCCCCTCCGCCCGGCAACGTCAACGAGGTGACAGGGCGCGGCAGCGGCGGGTGCGCGCCGAAGGATCCCGGCGACCGGCGGCAGTCGGAGAAAAAGGCAGCCTCGCCTGAAACCGCCGAGTTGCCGCCTCGGGGCCACCGTGGCGTCGCCCGTCGAACCTCCTTCGAGGTCCGGCGAGCCCAGCTCCACAAGCGAGCGACGAGAGCAGCGCTCGCCGCGCATCCTGCCCAGGCAGCGGTGGACGCGATCGTTCGCGACGCGCTGCGCGGCGTCGCGACGGCCCTCGTGCAGGAAATCTCTGACAAAGTGGCTGCGAAGCTCGAGGATGCCGCGGTGATCGCGGCCATCGGCGAGTCGGTGGCAGAGGCGATGCGTCGCGCTCAAGACTGCAGCGTTCCGGCAACGCCGGACAGGGAGCAGGGCCGCAGCGCCCAGCCCGGGACACCGCCGCAGCCAAGGGTATCGACCGAGCTGAAACGAGAGCTCTCCGACTTGGGGAGGGTGGCAGCGGACGCTGGCGCCCTGCGCGTTTCGAAACCCGCCACGGAGATTGCGCCGCCGCGCGACCCCGGACCCTCAGCCGCCGGATTGACGCGGCCGCGCGCGGCGGGCTGCGGTGGCAGCGATGCCTCTGGGAGCGGAGGAACGCCCACGAGCGACAGAAGCGGTGACTTTTCAAGCGCCCTGTCCCTCTCGAGCCTTGGCAAACCGGCGTCTGCGCCGGCCGGCGACCCCGACGCGGCTGCCGCCTGCCGCAATGTGCTCCCGCCCGCCGCCGGGATATCCTTTTTCCCGGCCCTCGGCTTTGCACCAGTCCGCGTCGATCTCAATCCGCCTATCGTGGCGATGTGTCCTCGCCCGCTCATGCCCACGAACGTCTCGCTCCGCTCGAGATGGACGCTCGAAAACGTCGCCGACTTTCTCGGACGGTCGAGTCGGGACGACCCTGCAAGCGTCGCGAGGCCGCAGCCGTTCGCGCGGCCTGCCTCTCCCTTCGAGTCTCCAGACTCCTCCCCCGTGCGGATGGAGATGATCCTCACGGTCAGGCACCCGGACCGCCTCCCCGTCCTCTGCGCCTGCGCTCCGGCGAGCGCGGCGCTCCCGACCATGCGCACGGCGCTGGGACACCTGCTCCTCGCCGGCGCAATCCGACCGAGCCGCTCCGAGTTTTCGTCGCCCCTCGTCGTCAACTGGGACGGTTCGAACGACCCGATGTCGATGTCCTACCTTGCGGTCGACTACACTGCGCTCAACGCCGCGCTGAGCCCCGACGTCATGGTGTTCTCCTCGGCCGGCATGGGATGGCCGTCGCTGGGGGGCGTTCCGCTGGCAGCCGCGATCCCGGTGCCACCCGGCTACCTGTGCCTCCGCATCCGCGAGCAGGACCGGAGCTACACCGCGTTCGACACGCCGTTTGGAAAGTTCGAGTGGAATGTCGCGCCGCTCAATCTGGTCGGCGTCAACGTCGCGTTCTGCAAGTTTGCACTGGAGCTGTTCCAAGCGGGCGTCGGCAAGGCCGTGGCCATGGCCGCGTGGGGCGTCGCGAGCCTGGGGTCCACGGAGGCCGAGCGCAAGCGCAACGCCGTCTGGGCCGTTCGCAAGCTCGAGAGAGCTCGCTTCTTCTCCGTGCTGCAGAGCCCCCTGGGGGCCGCGCCGCAAGGTCCCGCACAACTCCCCACTCCAGGGCCCTCGAACGCCAGCTCGGGCTGCGTGGGCAAGCGCGTCGTCCATCCCGTCGCGCCGCGCGCGACAACCTTTGACCTGACGGCAGCGCGCAGCTCTGCACAGCTCAAAGACGCTCTTGTGGAGCTTCTTTCCAACTACGTCGATCAAACCGAGGCGACAAGGCTGGCGCAGAACGAGCTGCGGCTCCGCCCGGCGCCCCACAACCTCGACGTCGCCAGGAAGCTCGTGCAGAGAGCGGTTGAGACTGCCCCATCGACCACCGACGCGCGCTGGACGGTGTACTGCGACGCGAGCCAAGTCGGGATCGGCGGGTTTCTCGTCGGCCAACGCGGCGGTCAAAGGAGAGCCGTCGATTTCGCGAGCAGGCCGCTGATGGCGTGGGAAAGTGCGCTCAAAACGCACGAGCTCGAGACTCTCGCCGTGCTGTACTGCCTCGACCGGTTTGTGGCGCTGATCGGAGGGCGGCCAGTGGACGTGTTCACCGACAGCACGTCGACGCGCGACAAGCTGGCCGAGGTCTCCAAGTCCCTGGTCGAACGCAACTACTCGGTCGTCGACGTCTCGCTCTTTGACGTCTCCATCTACCACGTCCCCCGGAAGCAGAACGTCATCGCCGACGCGCTCAGCCGGTGTGCGTGACGAGCGGGCGCGCAAAGAAACGGTGCCCGACCGACGGTCGCGATGGGTCACGGCCGCGCCGGGCGCTTTGCAGCGAAACTCGGGGCGCGGCCCCCTGGATGGCGCGCCGACTCGCCTTCCCGTTCCGCGCCCCCTGTGCTGCGTAGCAACGCCTTTCTTCGACCCCCCCCCCCCCGCTCATCTGTGTTTCCTTTCGACCCTTTTCTCCCCCTTCACCATTTATTGTTCCTTTCGGCCCTTTTTTCTCCCACCCACCCCCCAGCTCCCCGCTTTGCCAACGGCTTAGAGCGTCTGTCGCGTTTTCTTTCCTGTTCGTCACGAGAGAGGCGGGAGATGGGGAGAACGCGCGTGAGGTGGGAAAAAAGGGACCGGCGTCAGCACACGCGGGGAACGGAGGCGAAGTGAAGCGACAAGGGTGCAATCGGAGACTCGCGGAATAAAAAAAAAAACAGAAAGGGTCGGGGGCGGAAAGAGGGGAAACGAAACGAAACGGGCGCGAGCCGTCCGAGGTCGGCGGCCTGCGGAGGCTGGCCGGCCGAACGCGTAGAGGTGTCGCCAAAGCGGCCGGCCGCGGCGCAGCGCGGCTCGCCTGTCCCTGCAGGCATCACGGCGCGGCCCTCCTGCCATCGTAGTCACCGCAGCGCGGCTCGCATGTCTCTGCGGGCATCGTGGCGCGGCGCGGCTCACTTGCCCTTGCCAGCGGCCTCGGCCTCAGGGGGCGGCGGCTGGCAAGCGAGCCGGAAGGCGAGCTCGCTGCGGACGTACATGGGGTCGCGCTGCAGCGCCTCGACGACGTCGCGGAGCGCGACCGTGTCCGGCTCGCGGCTCGAGCGCGCGTGCAGCAGCCCGCGCTGCGCGCCGGCGCCGGCGCCCGAGCCCGCGGCACCGCCCTTGGCGGCCCCCGTGGGGCCACCCGCGGCCTCGTCCGCGGCCTTCTTGTTGGCCGTTGCCTCCTTCAGCAGCGAGGCGGTGGTGACGGCGCCTCCCGCGGCGGCCTTGTCGGCCGCGGCCTTGGCGGCCGCGGCCTTGGCCATCTTGGGTGCGAGCATCTTGCTGCGGTTGCTCCACTTGTCCTCCTTGTTGCCGAACGTGGCCGCCACTGCGGCGGCAGCGGCAGAGGCCTGCTCGCGGCCCTGCTTCTCCGCCTTGGCCTTTTGCGCGCGCTCCTTGGTCTGGTCGTCCGCCCTGCGCGAGGCGGCCAGGCGGATGAGGTCCTCCTTCTCCTTCGCGGCGCGCTGCCGCTCGGCCTCGCGTGCGCGGTTCTCGAGGCGCAGCACGCCGCGCAGCGGCGCGCGCGTCATGACCAGCGAGCGCGAGCGACGCGCGAGGTCGCGGCGAGCCCTGGAGGCGCCGCCGGCGGCGCGCAGCAGCGAGCCCGCGTGCAGCGCAAAGGCGAGCTGCAGCACGTCGATGCAGAGGGGGTCGGGGTCCTCGAGGCCTGCGCCGCGCGAGGCGCGCAGCAGCTCAAAGCCGACGCGCCAGTCCGACAGGTGCGTGGTGCCGCGCGCGCCGCGCATGCCGCGCGCGCCGCGCGGCAGCGCCACGTCGCTCATGAGCCGATTGGTCTCCTCCTCGAGGTCGACGAACGCGTGCGCGCCCAGCAGCTCGTCCAAGTCACCCTCGCCGCCGCCCCCGCCCTGGCCCCGGCGCGACGAGCCGCCCCCGCCGACCCGGGCTCGCTTGAGCGACGAGCCATCCGACCCGTCCGCCGTGCGCTTCTGCCCGGACGTCGACGCCTGCGGCATGCGCGCTGCGGGGCGCGGCGGCGTCGCGGAGACGCCGGGGAGCGATGAGCGGCCGACCATGCCGGGCAGCATCGGGCGACCGAGGCCGGCTGCGGCGGCCGCCGCGGCCGCCTGCTGCTGCTGCTGCTGCTGCTGCTGCTGCTGCTGCTGCTGCTGCTGCTGCTGCTGCTGCTGCTGCTGCTGCTGCTGCTGCTGCTGGCGTTGGAGGTTGAGCAGAGAGGCGTGTTGCTGCCTCTGCTGGTCAAGCGTGGGGCGCTGCAGCACAGCATCAGAGGTGGGCTGCTGCTGCTGCTGCTGCTGCACAGCCTGCGCGACCGAGAGCTGCTGGAGCTGCTGCTGCGAGACGGGCTGCTGCGGCGGCATGCCCGGCTGCGGCTGCGGCTGGAGGGGCGCGCCCTCGGTTCTGGCGGCGGCGGCACGCGCGGCCGCGTTTGCGGCGGCCGTCTGCTCCGAGGAGACCATCTCGCGCAGCTTGGCCTGCGACTCGGTGATGACGCGATTGATGTCTCGGCCGGTGATGGCCTCGAGCTCGCGCACGAGCCGCGCCGTCTCGCTCTGCTGCTGCTCGGGGTTGGCCTTGCAGGCATGCACATACGCGCGGTACTTTTCCTTGGCGAGGCGGCGGTTGCCGTCGTCCAGGCCGTCCACCGCGCCGTGCATGACCATGTCCCAGAAGACGGCCGACGATCGCGACGACGCCGACGCCGCGGACGCCGGCGCCGCGGGCGGGGCGGCCGCCACGGGCGCGGCCGGCGCCTGCAGAGGGCGGGGCGGCGGCTGCGATGCCGGCGAAGACGCCGCGGAGGGCATCGTCGCCGCCGGCGCCTGCGCGGCCGCCGAGGGCGGCGCGCCCATCGGCAATGTCTGACCTGCAGGCGCGGGAGACGGCGCCGGGTGCTGTGGCGGCGTCTGCGCCGGCCACTGCGGCTGCGGCGGCGGCAGCGGCACCTGGGGCGGGGCGGCGGGCGGAGTCGCTGCCTGCGGGGGCTGCATCGCGCCGGGAGGAGCCGACATCTGTGGGGGCTGCATCGCGCCGGGCGGAGCCGACGCCTGCGGGGGCTGCATCACGCCGGGCGTCGCGACTTGCGCGGGCTGCGGGGGCGCGCCGGGCGCGGAGCCATAGCTCACCGCGGGCGAAGGCGCGTGCTGGTACCCGCCGTACGGGGCGCCGGGCTGCTGAAAGGGCTGCTGCGTCGGAGGCGCGGCGTACGGCCGACCCGCGTCCGGGCGAGGGCTCGCGGTCGGAACTGCGCGGCAAAGCCGGGGAGGGGGGCGGGCGAAAAGCGGTCGGAAATGCGGGACGGAGTCGAAGCGCAAGAGGAGAGCCGAAGCGCAGGTCGGTCGCGGCCGCCGGGCGGTGGCTCGAAGCGCAGGTCGGTCGCGGCCGCCGGGCGGTGGCTCGAAGCGCAGGTCGGTCGCGGCCGCCGGGCGGTGGCTCGAAGCGCAGGTCGGTCGCGGCCGCCGGGCGTCGGTTCACGCGGTGAGCCTGCTGCGCCCGCAAGCGGCCGCCCAAATTCCGGGCCCGTCGCTTCCTGGGACGCCGCCTCGGCGCGCGGTTCGCCCGCGACCGGCAAAAGCGCGTGAAACGGGAGCCAAGCGTTCCTTCGCGTCGCGCGAGCGCGGCCGTCGCCGCCGCGCGGCCGTCTCGCGCCCCGTCTCTCGAAACGCACAGCTCGCGCTGCCCGCCCCACCCCCACCCTTCCTCCGCGGCCGCCCTCGCGCTCCCTCCGCCGCGCCCCCTCGCGCGGGCAGGCCGGCTCTTCCGTCCCGATCGGGCCGCGAGCTCTCGATCGCTCGGGACGCGGCGAATCGACCGCGCCGACGGAGCGCCGACCGCACCTCCCAGCGGCGCGCTCGAGTCTTCCACGTTTGCGTTCCCGTCCGTGGGCTGCGCGCATCGGGAAGGGAAGGGGCCGGGGAACGGAGGGGGGAGGGGGGGAGGGGTGGGAGGAGGGAGGGACAGCGGCGCGCGGAGAGGCGCGGCGACCGTCTGGACGTCGCGAGGACCCCGCGCGACCCCACACCGACGCAAGGTTGGCGAAACTTTGTCTCCTCCCCGCTCGCGAGCGATAGCGCGACGCACAAGGGTCCCGATCGTGAGCAGCTCTTTCAGAAGCTCGTCCTCCTCCATCTCGCCGACGCCCGCGGGGCGGTCGCTAGGGACGCGGCGCGCGTGGCGTGCGGATGGAGCGGGCCCGGGGCGTTTCCTCGCGCGTGGCCGCCAAACCAGCGGCGACGGGGCAGAACCGACGCTGCGCGGCGCTCCGATTTCGCCGAGTCGCCGATCGGCGCGCGCGCGCCGATCGCGCGCGCCGCAACGGGGCAAGGAGGGAGCGAGGAGCGGGGGGGCCGGGCGAGGCGGGCGGAGCGGGCGGGCAAGGAAGGGGGGTGGGGAAGTGTGAGGCCCGCCTCACAGGAGGGGGGGTGGAGCGGGCAGGCGGGGACGGACGGAATCGCCGGAGGGAGGCGGCGAAGCGGGGTCGCGAGGCACCGCGACGCTCGGGAGGGAGGGGGGGGGGGGGGGGAAGGGGGGGGGGAGGTCGGCGGCGAGCGTGCGGGAAGACTGTGCGAGTCCCTCCCCTCCCTCACCTCTCTCTCTCTCTCTCTCTCTCCCCTCCATCCCAGACCCGGCGCTGCCCTGCCGGGTCCGGCCCTCCCTGACGCGGGTCGACGCTCACGACGCCACGCTTCGCGACGTCGCCCGTCTCGCGCGCAAAGATCGGCCAATTGTCGCGCGTCGCGTTTGTCGCGTCGGTGCCGCGCTCGACGTCGACGCAGGGCAGCGCGCGGCCCGCCGCGTTCCCGACACCCGTCTCGACGACGGGAATCCAGAGCAGAGAGGGGGAACGGCGAAAAGATCCCCCGCCGAGCCGCGGGCCTCGGGCGGCCGCGGCCGTCCGATCGGTCCCTTCACGGCCCGATTCGCGCATCGCGGCGCATCGCCGCGGCGTCGGCGCGACCCGCCTTCGAGCGACGCGGTCCGCGATTCCGCCCCGGAGTCGGCGCCGGCGCCGCCCCGCCGACGGGCGGCGCGCCGGAGCGATTGTGGCCCGCTCGCACGCCGCAAATTGTCGCAGGGACATGCATTCTCCGCGCACCGAGCGTGCGACCGGCCGCGGCGCCGCCTCCCCCGGGCTGCGAAGCGGAGCCGGCCCGACCCGACCTCGGCGCCGTCCCGCACCCGTCGGGGCGCGCGCGGCCCGCCAGCCCGCGCCGCGGTCGCGTCGACCGCCAACGCACCCCGCCAACGCACAAATGCGTGCGACCCGAACGCCGACGGGCGCGCGACCGCAGCCGGAGAGCTCGCGGGCGCGAGCGCGCGCCCGGTCTGCGCGCCCGAACCGCCCCACGACCCCCCTTTCCCCGCCCCTTCCGCGTCCGTCTCCGCGACCCTCCCCGCCCCGGCGCGGGAACTGAAAGCGCGCGAAGGGAAGGGTCGACGTCGCCGCACGTACGAGGAGAGGGCCTCGCGCGGGGCGGTGGAGTAGTGTCGCCGGCATTTGCGTATCGTGACAACATGCGCGCGCAGATCCTGACCGCGATCGTTCGCGCGGGCATCGCCGGTGCGTAGCGCCCGACTCGGGACGGGCAGGGGGAGTGAGGGGGGAGGGGACGACGTGCGACGTGCTCGGGCCCGCCCCCGCGCGGACGGCACGACCGCGCGGGTTTCCCCGTCGTGGTGCTGGTCTCGGCGCGGCATTCGTTTTGCAGTCTCTGCCAAGGGTCGTCGCAATGCGCCCTCCCGGGCGGGACCGACCCCGCGGTCCCCGCGCCCGCCTCCGAGGTCTCCTTCCTAGCCCCTGTTGCGACCTGAGATGACGCGACCCGCGGCCGGAGAGGAAGGGGGAGGGCCGCCTCCGCCCCACGGGCGGGGGCAAACCCTAAGGGTCGCGGACGCGGCGAGCCTCCGGGCGCGCCCGCGGACGCGTTCGCGCCCGCGCTCGGCGTCGGGGTCGCGGACGCGATCGCCCCGATCGGTCGTCCGCCGTGAGCCCCCGGCCCCGCGGACTGGGCAGCGCAGGCAGGGGCGGAGGCGGAGGCGGCGGCGGTAGTGGCTGTGCCACCGCCGCGAAAGCTCTGGCCGGCGGGGGCCGCCGGCGGAATCGACTCTGGGCGTCCGCGAGGCGCGCCCTGCGCCGCGTGCCCGCGCCGCGGCGGCGTTCTTCTCCTTTGCGCGCGGAGCGACGTCTCGAGCAGCGTTCGGGCACGCTTCCGCCGGGGCAACCCCGGGGGCAAAGGCCGTACTCGTCGCGCGAGCCCGCGGGAGTCGCCAAGCAGCGATCCACGGGGGGAGGGGGGTGGGGCGGCTGCCGAGGCCAAAGGGACGCTTCGCGCGGCTCGCGACGGCCGAGGAACGCTTCGCGCACCGACCGACGCGTCGCGATCGAGCGGCGCAGCTGGGGAGCGGGCGCATTGCGCCGCCCAACGCGGGGTGCCCGTTTGCCTCAGCGGAGCGGCGTTCCATCGTCTCCCCTCCGGCGCTCCGTTCCCGTCGCCCCGGCTCGCGTCGCCCTCTCTTTTGCCGACCGTGTTTCCTCCCCTCGCTCCCCTCTCCCTCCTCCTCTTGCAGCCCGCGCGGCCCCGGCGCTGCGCGGCGCCGCTCGCGTCCCGGCGCCGCCCGCGGCGTCGGCCGCGGTCGCGGCCGCGTCTGCGCGCTTCGGCGCGCCGTCGGCGCGGTGCTTTTCCTCCGAGACGTCCGACCCCGTCGAGGCGGAGCGCAGCGCGGTGGCGCTGATCGACGCCGGCGATCTGTCGGACGCGGCCGCGTACGTTCCCTCGCTGGCTCCCTCGGGCGTGCTCGCGGCCGCCAAGGCGGCAGCCGACCTGGGCGCGTGCGACCGCACGTTCGAGGCGGCGCTGGCGCCCGCGGCCGTCAAGGCGCTGAGCGCGCTGCGCCCGTCCGAGGCGGCCGACCTGATGCACGCCATGGCGTCGCTCGAGTGCTACAGCCTCGACTGCAAGGATGCGCTGGCCGACGCCGTGCTCTCGCGCCTGCCAGAGTACAGCGGCCACGACCTGGGCAAGACGCTGCGTGCCTTTGCCACGCTCGGCTACTGGGACAGCGCGCTGCTCGAGGGCGTTGCCGAGGACCTGTCCAAGCGCACGGTCAAGCTCACGCCGCGCGAGATTGCCGACATCGTGTACGCCTACTCCAAGTGCGGCTACTGCCACCCCGCGCTGCTCGCGATCGTCGACGAGGCTGCCGCCTCGCTCGGCGACCCGGCCGAGGACCGCGGCGCCTCGCTTGCCTGCGTGCTCGACGCCGTCTCGCGCGTCGGCTGCGAGGTCACCAAGGCGCTCGAGAAGCCCATCCTCGAGGCCGCGCAGCACGCCGCCGACCTCTCGCCCGAGGCGCTCGCGGAGATCGCCGCCTGCGCCATCAAGCTCGGCTACGAGGACGAGAGCATGATCCTCCCGCTGCTCGACGCCCTCGCGAACAAGCTCGCCGCTTCGGAGGGGCTCGACACCATCCCGCCCAAGGACATCGTCAAGCTCGTCAAGTCGCTCGCGGGCATCCAGTACCCGCACCCCAAGCTGCTCTCCCTCCTCGCAGACGTCCTCATTCCCGCCCGCATCAACGAGTTTTCCGACACGGGCCTTGTCGAGCTCACCGACGCCTTCAACAACCTCTCCGTTTCCTCCCCCGCCTTCCTCGCCGCGTTTCGGAGCCGCGTCAAGCCATAGAGCGCCCCAAGCGCAAGACGGACCGACCCGCCGCCGCGGCGCCGCTTTCCGCGCCCGCCCAAAGTCCGAGCTCCGCGACCGGCGCCGCGCGCCGGCTGCTCCTCCCGCAGACCCGGCCGTCGCTGGGCCGCCCCCCTGCACCCGCGCACATCTGCGCGGACCGGCCTCTCCGCGCCCGCGCCCTGCCGTGGAACGCGGCCGGCCGCACGAGTCCCTCGACGGCACGCTTTGGCTCTCGACGGCCCTCTGCCGAAACGAAGTCTCTGCGGTCCCACAGTCGCGACCGCGGCCCGCCCGCCCCCGCCCCCATTGGGGCCGCTGGCTCGCCTCGCGACCCGCATCCGGTCGGCGCAGCGCCGAATTCCGCGCACCCGAGCCGCTGACCGGGGCGGCAATCTTGCCTTGGTATGCATTCTTCGGCGCCCGGCGCCACCGCTCCTTTTCTGTACGGCCGCGAGATCGTCGCGGCCGAGGGTTCAGAACGGCAGACCTCCCCCGCTGCCCGCTCGCCAGGGTGGGGTGGCTCTGCCTTCTCCGCCCTCCCTCCCCCCTCGCCCGCGACGCCCCCGCCCCCTTGTGCCATTTCCCCCTGCCGCATCGCGCGGTCCTCTCGTGTAACGCGCCGGACGCCACCGAAGAGAAGAGGCAGACCAGATCGTCGGGCCCGCGAAGGGGGACGCCGACGTCGCCCAGGCACCCCCCTCCCTCCCTCCCTCCTCCCCCACCTCGCCACGTCGGGTCACGATATCCTCTCGGCGCGGCAGCGTTGCATGCGCGCAATGAAAGACCCGCGCGGAGCGGACGAACGGAGGGTGGAAAGAGCGCGGAAAGGGAATCGGCGGGGAGAACGCAAACGAAGGGTTGCGACGCCGGGGGGAGGGAGAGGAGGGAAAAGGGACGCCGAAGCTCGACGAGCCGCGTCCCCTGGCGGGACGCGGCCGTCTGGAGTCCCAACGCGTCGACGTTCGCCCGTCACTCCACGGCCATCGCGACCTTGTCGGCCTTCTTCTCGCTCTTGTCCTTCTTGGCAACCTTGACCGTCACCTTGCGCTTGGCCTTCTTGGCCTTCTTGACGACGGCCACCGGAGCGTCCATCGCCATGTCCTTCATGGCCTTCTCGGCCTCCAGCAGCTCGCGGATCTTCTGCTTGCTCTCAGCATCGCTGCGTGGAGAGCGAAACGGAAGCGGAAGCGTGAGCAGACGACGTGCGAGCGTGAAGCGGCAGAGGCAGGCGGGGAGAAGGTGGAGCAGAGACGAGAGCGAGCGCAGCGACGGCAGACCCCTCGCGCTCGGCGCGCGACTGCGGCTCCCCTGCCTCCCCTCGGCGGCGAGCGCGCGCCCGCGGCCGCTGCGACCGGGCGTTCGCGCGCCGCGCCCTTCGCCCCTCGCAGCCATGCGGGCCTCGCGGACGGCGATTTCGCTCCGTCCACGCACGTGACCTTGATGCCGCGAACTTTGACGTGCCGACGAAGCCGCACGCCCTTGAACTTGCTGTTCTTCTGCACGCCGGCCTCCTTGTTCGCGGCCAGGCGCTGCCGCAGCTTCTCCTCCTTCTCCTTGCGCTTCGCGAGCCGCTCCTTCTCCTCTGCAAGCGAGCAAACGAGAGAGGGTGAGATGGGGTGGAGCGGGGGGTGGCGAGGTCGCGCACGCGGCGATGCGGCCGCACGGCGGCGAGGTCGAGCGCGCACCCGCTTCCCCTCCTCTGCCCCTCGCTCCCGACCGGCGCGCGCGCGCGGCGCCCCGGCGCCCTCCCGAAAGGCGGCTGTCCGCGCCGCGGCGGCCGCGTTCGCAGCCTCCGCACGCCCTCTGAGACTCACTCTCCACCTCGGCCTTGTGCGCCGCCTCGCGCAGGCGCTGGTTGTTCTTGCGGCTCATCCTGACCGGGTCGAGCTGTGCCGACGCCGCGCGCAGTCCTGGCCGCCTCGGCGAGCGCTTCTGGCGGGGCCCGTCGCTCGTCTGGAGATTCGCGATGCAACGCAGAGAGGCGAAACCTCGACGTCTGTCGGCCCGCACGCGCGCTTGCCGCCCCGCGGGCGGCGCAGACGACGCGCGGCGCGGGGGAGCGGAGGGCGCGCGCGCGCGCGGACGGCGGCGTCAGGGCGGCAGGGCGGGGG